>JAOXNJ010113687.1:0-11478 GCA_028566655.1 Metis holothuriae
GAATGCAGAAGGAAATCACCGCCCTCGCCCCATCCACCATGAAGATCAAGATCATCGCTCCCCCAGAGCGAAAGTACTCCGTCTGGATCGGTGGTTCCATCCTCGCCTCCCTCTCCACCTTCCAGGCCATGTGGATCACCAAGGCCGAATACGACGAAGCCGGTCCCTCGATTGTCCACCGAAAGTGCTTCTAATTCTCCACAGAATCTTTTTTTCGAAATCGCTTCGAACCTATTTTCTGTTGGCTTTTCTACTCTTTCCTACTATTCTTCAACACTACCTCCTACTTTTCTAGTGTTTCTTTCTCTTCTGACTCTTTACTCTATCTTTCTACACTTTCTATCTATCTAGGAAATCTATCTATCTAATACAAGTATTTACCCTATCTCTCTTCTCTTTCTCTTCTCTTCCTTTTTCATCATCTTTTTCAGAGCTAGAACTACGATTAGTATCTAGCAGTCATATAAATTATTATCAGACATGTCACATGTTTAATCAATATATTCAAACAGTTGTTGACTAAAGATAAATTGAGTCGAGTGGCAGGTACACACATTGGCAATCGCAGTATCAAAGCAGGCAAAATTTAGGCAAAGAGCAAGGATTTGAGATTTAAACATCCTTTAGGTGGTGGTAGGAAAAGTGATGTTTGTTCATATTATACTGCGAGCGCTGACAATTGAGCGAGTCTTTGTCCGCGGTCTTGATGAAGAAGATGGACTGGACGGATTAGATCTGTTTTCCGAATCTCAGTATAAAGTAATGCGAATGATAACGAGCCATGCCGCAGCGGCAACACTTCACTTTTATCACACAAATACAACAAATCATCCTGATGCCACGATTAGACTTTTTCTGCAGTGGCTTAGGTAGTTTTTAGATTTTGTAATCAATAACTCTAAAAATACTTGCAGGTCATACAAACAATTATTCCAAGAAAAGTGCAAAAGATGCGGCAAACTTCTACGCGACGGTCTCCCGCCAACTTGGCGTGACTATCGCACAATGGCTCCCTTTCATTTTCACTGCAAAGATTGACGATCTTCACTATTTCGTCAAATATCCTTTTACTGAGAAAATTTTCCTGCAAAATTGACAATTCTGGTGATACGGATCAAACACCACTCGTTCTACCTTCTGCCCGATTTTCACTGAAATGTTACTGGTTCAGAATGGCAAATATGGTGCAAGCGCACTCGAGATTGAAAGTTGAATTGGAGGAGTTGATTCCATCACTTGTCGAAAGCCTTCAGAAAGTTCAGCTGCTGAGACACTCTGCAGATTCTTTGTTTAGTAATCTGGTAAAATTTCATTGGCAGCAAATTTCAATGAAAATCAATTTTCTAGAGTGAAGGATGTTTGCTCAAAGATGGGGAAGAGATAGACAAAGATAAATATATTTCAATAGTTCAAGAAAAACTTCATATACTTGTTCAAAATTTCAATGCGCTACAGACAAAAATTCACAAGATTCCGAAGAACAGATTTCCGCCGATCGTGCAGCCATTAGGCCCGCTTGGAATGATGATGTTGGATCAAAGTGAGGCGGCAAAGAAAGCGGCTCTTGAGTATCCACCGGTTTTTCACCAATTCAATGCATTTAAAGGTATAATTGACACTTATGCCCTTGACAAACTAATGTTTCAAGACTTCCACAAAATCTTGGAAACCTACACGTACAGGAATTCCAGAAAGAGGTCGACAACGAGCCATCAATTGCAGCCTGCCGGTGGAATGAGGCGTAAACGACCGCCACGCGTTATTATAGACTCGCCTGCCGCCTTTAAACAACACCTTTCCCAACTTCTTCACATTCCGAATATCCTTGGAGACATGAAGGTCCAAGTGCGCGAAATGTTCGGCAACACGCGACTACTGTCAATATCTGTCCGCCGAACGCTCAACTGCCATATCATCTTGCGCCACATTCAAATTGAGCGAGTCATCGTCAAGGGCCTCTTAGAGGACGAAAACATAGACGAAGTCGACCTTTCGGAAAACTCGTCGCTCGATACAATGACTCGCATTACCGAACACGCGCAGGCTTCGCTTATATTCTATTCATTCAGTTCACTCACCGATGAAGAATCATTTCGCAAGTTTTTGCAGTGGCTAAGGTGGAAAATTTTTGATTATTTTCATAACTCTCTCTTAGATCTTACAAAACGTTGTTTCATGCGAAATGTATGCGCTGTAAACGACATCTTGTGGAAGGGTACCCGCCCACCTGGAGAGACTTTGTCACTTTTCAACCGTATCATTTCGGCTGTCGCTCCTATTAAGGCGTGCTTGTCCAAATACAGATACTCATTTACCGCTACTTCCATCGCTCTATATCGCAATAATTCAGACCATGTATCGGCTCAAGGGAAAGTTTCTTCCCCGAATGATGGATAAGTTCTTGTACGATCGTATGATTCCCTTTCAAGATGCGTTCCGCTTCGAGTCTATGCCAAATAAGCTTACAGGCTCGACTGAGCAAGTATTTGAGTTCACAGAAAAATTGAAAGACAAGATTGAAACAGCTTCTGGTAGAAAATCAGATTCTCGAACTATTGCCATTGGAAATAAGTTAACTCCGTCGGACCTTCGAAAGATTGCTCAGAAAGGATCTGTTATAAAAGTAAACTTATTTGCTGCTATAAGAGCAATAAATTCAGCATTTCAGCGTCTTGATACAGCAGGTGATGTGGATAAAGTAAGCTCTCTCGCAGTTGGAGTGAAAGTTGTACAAATGAGGTTAACGTTTGGCTACTGGAATCGTGTCCAGTTTCTCAAAAGATGTTATTCGTACCTTTTCCGGCCAGGCACGATCTTTCATAATCAATTAACAAAGCGGGAGCAGCGAATTTTCATGGATATGTTCGCGAAAGGCAACGAAAAACTCGCCCTTCATGACCTCATTCGGCTCTATGACAATTGTTGGGTCTTATTGGAAGAAAAACACGTCGGTCTTAATTCAAATAACGAAAAAGTCTTGTTTAGTCCATCGGAAGGTGAGAATTTATCCTGTCGTAAACTTGATGTCTGATAAACTGCTTGAAGGAATGAAAGTTAAACTCGTGAACTTAACGGCTGTTGTGGACAAGTACATTGTGCCAGAGATGGACGCTGTCCAAAATAATCCTGTTTGGACAAACGTCAAAAACCGCGACCCCTTTTACGTCTTTTATGAGTTGCCTCGAGCCCTTATCCAGATTTTTGTTTGCTCGGTCTTCTGGATTATACTTTTTTCCGGCATTCGTAATGAGGTCAACTACGCTGAGGACTTTGAAAAAGATCTACAAAGCCAGCTTGCGGTCGAACTGAGCGAGTATGACACACCTTGGTGGTCAGAAGAGAATGCCGATTTAGAAATTTCAGAAGGGAAGCTTCTTCAAGCAAGGATGATTGCGAGAAGGAAAGCAATAGAATCGCTTGCACTGAGATTTGCGCTATATCAGAAAAACGAAGCTGACTTAGGTTTGACGCTTTAAATCGTCCGGTAAACATCTTTTAAAGGCCTGTTATCACAAGACACAAAATATCTCGATGACGAGCATCTTTTCACAGCTGGGAAGAAAATTATTGACATAAATTCACAGTATTTTGGCGCTTCTGTACGCAATGTGAAACTCACGAGCTATAAATTCATCCATTATCCGGATAAAGTTATCCTCAAGTTCGGGAAGACGACAACTTCAGTCGACCCAGATGATCAAAATACCTCTAAATCTGTTAACGAAGCTTCTTTAATTTGTTTTGACTTGCATCAGGCTTTCCAGCAAGAATGCGCTTCTGAGCTAGTAACAAAAATAACTTATCACAAAAATGGTCGTTATATATTTGATCCAACAATTCCTGTTGAAAGTATGAATTTGCCAGAAGAGCACCAAATTCTTCACAATCCATTCCATCATTGGTTTGTACCTTACTGTTCCTGGCTCAACAAAAAGTTAAAAAGTTTTCAAGTTAGATATAAAATGCTTTTATGAAAACAACAGCTTTTCAACAACCTCGTCATTAAGATTGTTTCGAGAAAAATTTTCAATCGAATGAGTGAGTTGGACGAAGTCGTCAATAATGCTGAAAAAGAAGGGCTATTCGGACCTGTAGAAAGACAGGTTTTCAATCTCATTTTAGCTCAAGACAATGATTAATTTAGGTTGAACAAGAGTTTCCGAATCGCCCGTACGTATCGTTGGGAGATGCGATACGAGCAAGCGACTATGAAGCTGTTATGCCCTTCCTCAAAAGTGACCGGTTCGGCGTAGCAGATCGTGGTGATCACAGTAGAACGTATGATTCGTATTTTAAATTTAGTTGATCCAAATTTTAATTCAGATATTTGCACGAAGTTTCTCTATCGAAGATGACTTCCAGTCAGATGTGTTCAGTAGCAAGGGAATTGATTAACAAAGGCGTCAGTGTAAACGCGAGTGACGACCGTCGAGAAACACCGCTACATTACGCAGCAAAAGTAAGTGTCAATTCATTTATGTGGCTAAACTAACACTTAACTTAGTACGGACAACATGGGTTGGCTGAAATTCTCGTTAGCAATGGAGCTGACTCGTCATCCTCTTTCAATATTGAGAACAAATCGCCATGGTTTTACATCGACCTGCTCGAACCTGAGAGCAAGGAAAAGATGGCTAGTATTATGAGCGAAGGTCTGCGATCTATGCTGAGTAATGTTCGCGTAAGTTTTTTTTATCATGTTCATGGATGAAAAAACTTGAATTCAGATATCTGATCAGCAAGATAATCGAAGCCATCATCATGATTCTCAAACAAATTGGGGCCAACCCATGATGAACCAAAATCGAAACAACTATGAAGTTAACAGAAGAGAGGACTTTATGCCTAATTTAGAAAGAAACATGGACTTTGAAGAACGCGGGAGCTGCTGGACGTTCCCCAGCAGCTCTAGATGGGAACCCGATGAGAAGGCATCCTCCTTCTGGCCCGACCCTCAGTCATTTACGGTTCAAATCAATCATCACTTTCTATATTCATTATCTTGACATAGAACTTCAACGAATCCCAAATTGCCCCGATCGGGCCTCCAAAGGACAGAGGCTCATCTGGATCACGGATGATCAAACCGATCGGGTCCGAACTGAGTCGCCCAAATACGAATCAATTCCCCGATCATCCTTCCGATGATTCAGATACTTACGACTACGAGAATCTCCAAAAACTTCGATGTAAACTGTCCTTTTCTTTGCTTTCATCATAAAATGTCTTTAGATTTTCCCGATTTCAACACGAGCACCGATAATATTTGGCCAGAGAATAACCAAAAGACTAACCCTAAAGATTCCACATTCGAAGAACTATCAGCAGAAGCTGATAATGAGAAGCCAGTTCATAAAAAAGAAGAAACAAACACGCATAAAATAAGCGTTGGAAAGCAGTCTGTCTTTAGTCGCGCGTTGGAGGATACACGTGCGGATGCCGATCGTCTTGATGCCTCAGTAGGAGTGACTAACTGACGTATATTTTCAAAAATCATTTAAGCGTAAAATACGAATTGGTGGCAATTCCAAAATGGATGAGATGATGCCGAAAGAATCATCATCAATCCGCGACGATGAGCGACAGAAAGAGCGCTTCCGAAAATTGTGCGAGCAATATCGCGGAAAGTATCAAAGACTTGACTCGATCAGAGATCTAAGAGAGAAAGCAAATGCTGTCTTGCATTTTAGCGCAGGTACTTCTATAAAGTTTTATCCTTCCTTGCTTGATTTCAAGTCCTTTTTTATTATAAAATATGACTTAGAGAGTGGATTCAACATGGCAATTAATGATGCAATTGCGGCAGGAGTAGATGTCAATAGCCGACGTAATGGAAAATCGGCGTTACTTCGGACTATTGCTTCTGATGGAAAGAAGGTCAATCTTGAGTCAGCAAGGCACGGATTGAACCCGAGTGCCATTATTTTATTCTCGAAACAGAGTTTATCGTAAAACTGTATAAGCGCGTGTTAGAGCCGTTGATCAGACTATTGCTCAAGCTTGGCGCCGATACAGACTTTCAAGATGCTAATGGGAATACTTTTTTGCATTTAGCTGTATCGGCAGCGCACGTGAGTGCAGTTGCCGCGGTTTTGGACTGTAATCCAGCCTTGGATATCAAAAACAAGCAGAATATGACGGCATGGGCGCTTGCGCAGACCAAAAGAGGTAGTGGCAACGTCGATGTCGTTCGAAATATGCTTGTAAAGGCCTGGAGAGGATTCAAGGCCAGACGAGACGGAAGGGAATCAGATGTGCGCTCGCTCGACGATAGGCAGGGTTCGATATTCCATGTCAAGATCACGAGCGCTTAATTCACAAATTTCAGTTTCTGTTAATTTTGACCCCGAAAGAAGTGGTACTGAAAGTCCACCTATCGATGGTTTGCATCCTGGTGGAGCCCGAAAAAGTCTTATTTCCGCCGCCAATTGTGGAGCGCAAGATCAAATCCGAAAGCTTCTTTCCGACTCCGAAATAGATGTCAACGAACAGAGTACAAAGGTGCCGATAGCAGCAAATCAAGAGAGTACATTTTTTTAGGGATACTCAGCTTTGCACTGCGCTGCAAGCCAAGGGAAAATTGGTATAGTGCGAATGCTTCTCAACGCGGGTGCTAATCCTGATCTCCAGACGCGCGACGGTTGTACGCCGCTCATCCTCACTGGTATCAACACACGAGCTTGGCCAGAGGTAGCCGATGCGCTTCTCAAATCCGGTGCCAATCCTAATCTGAAAGGTATTTACTTGCTTCCTAAAGGCTATTCAGGATCCATACAGATTCGGGAAACACCATCTTTCAAATTTTAACATTGTAAATTTTACAACAAAAATTCAAGATGCGAACGGCAACACAGCGTTGCACCATGCAGCGAGAAATGTTCACGTGCGACTTGTGCAGCTTTTGTGCACAAGAGGTGCTGATGTTTCAATCCGAAACAAGCAGGGAATCCAAGCCCGTGGAGTGAAACCTTGGGACGGCAAGCGCTCTTGGAATTCACAAGAGCGATGGAATCAAGAAGCTAAAGATGCTGTAAAGGTTTGGTTTTGTTTTTGACGGTTTTGACAATATTTTTAGGATGTCAAAAATGCACTCCAAGAGGCGTTCAACAAGCAACGAAAAAAAGCGGAAGAGGCTCTCGCCGAAATGGAAGCTCGGGATCGAACTGAACGAATCAAGCGCCGCGCTGATATTGCTCGTGAAAAAGAGGCACAGAAGGAGTCCGATGGAAGTCCGTCAAACACTTCTCGGCTCATTGCAGAAGCTTCAAAAACCCCGCCGCCAAATGGAAGCTCGACTCCTCCTTCTGGACGCTCGTCCGATCCAATTAGTCAAACGATCTCGATGGCTTCTCAGATAAGCCAAGGTTTGAACATATTTAACAATATCTTTTTAAATTTAATATTCAAGTCTCTGCGCAAATCGTCCAAGTAAATTCATCATTGATTCGGCTGGAATCAGAACAAAACCAAGCAACTCAGCGAGAATACGCTCGCGATAACGATGTCCGTCAAGTCCTTCAGCTTTGCAAGCAAAATTCTGACAGACTTAGTAATCTCGAGACCCAGATGTCAGATCTATTCCGTGAAATTCAGCGACAAAGGAATTGTTTCACTTAATTTTGAGCGTCTTTTGCAAATTTTCATGTTCTGATTTGAAACAAGAATGAGTCAACTACTTTCCCGCCCAGATTTTATGTCCCATCAAGGCAGTTATCATCCTCAATAAAATTTCTGTGATAATAATCCCTGTACTACCTGCTTCTCTGCTACTCACATTCTCTTCAAATCTTGCAACTTGACTGGATTAGCAGAGGAGCCAAGGCTCGGGCTAATTATACAGATTTTAAACAAAGTTGTTTGATATGATAGAATGTCTTTTTTCTCAAGATAATACTTTTTTATTAACACACTGCTTCAAAGTCGCTTCTGTTTTATCTAAAGAAATAAACAAACAACTTATTCGACCACTGTTAGAAGTGGTCATCGTTAAAGAATCGAAATTTTCGGCTTGAATTTTTAAGTGCTCGTGTAAAAGCGTACAATGGCTTCTAGTATCTCATAAAAATCATTAATTTCTTTTGGCGCTTTTTATTTGGTTTCTTCCTTACTCAACTTATCAAAGAAACTTGACCTCTTTTATCGATCTCCACGTGTAGGTTAAACTGATAATGTTCTCACATTGTATAGCTGCGACATATTATTTTTTCATTTAGAATTACCGATGCCACTGAAGTGATTCAAACACCCTTAAAATTTGCATTAAGATATCACAACAAAAACAATTATTATTCCAATTTAGTAATAACTCACTTCAGTCGCAGTAAATTTGTAGAAAAATCTTAAATGCCGCCGCCTTTTTATGCACAATCGGCCGTAAATTAACAACCATTTAAAAAAAGCGGAACAATCACTGACAGTTTTCGGTGACAGATCTCGTTTTTTCAAGACAATTCGAAAAGCATCGTGAAGTAAGGCACGCTGCGCCGTTATAAAATCAGCGGGAGGCATCTGAGACCACTTTATACTTTGTGACACTGTTTAACTTCCTAATAAACATCCCGTATCACAATTCTCATTCTTTAAAAAGCATCGACTAGAATGAAGAGAGTGGGTCTCGTTCGATCCCACATTTCTCGGCGCCAGGGTTCTCGGCCTGCCGCTCCTGTTCAAGCAGCTTCTCAGGCTCCTAACCCAGCTGTCTTTGATGATGGCAAACAAGGTAAATGCGAGCTAAAAAATTTTTCTTTTAAAATTTCAGGACTCGTCGAACGAACTCTGAATGCTGCTGGTAAATGGTACTACCAAAATATCCAGCCTTTCAACTTCGCGCAGCATCACGAAGGCCAGACTGGCAATCGACTCGATCACACCTCCGTATCGATGGAAGCTAATTGCACTACATCACCTCAGAAGCTCATTCAGGATAAATATGCCAAGCTATTTACGGTCGAAGGTCTTCCCGGTGCTGGCAAAGCGGACTTTACTTCGGGCATTGCTGCTGGTGCTGGCTTGAAAGATATGGGCAAAGGTGATCTCATGTGGGAGCTCAATCGTCTTCGTGACTTCAAGGGAGAGAACAATCTTTATAACACCTGGAAGATGCTTATTGACGTGAGATACCCTTCATTGAATCTACTTCTAACGTAATTGTTACCTAGGAGGGTCATCATTACTTGTCCATGCGAAGCGTCGACATGCAGAAGTTCTACGAGAATCCGAAGGATCACGTGCACTCTTGCAGAATGCAAGATCACATGAAGCTGCAGCGACATATTCACACTATGGATTGTCTCTACCACCTCCTCACCACTGCTCAGGGAACAATCACCAACCGAACCTACCATTCTGACTATTGCTACGCGTAACTACACTTTTTAAAGCTAAAAAACTTACCGGCTTTAGCTACGCAATGATGAAGATGGGATATATCTCCAAAAACTACTATGAAATGCGATACACCGTTTCTCATGCGGCTGTTGATGGGTCTGGAACTGCTACTGATCTTACTCCACATGTTTCTTTCTTCCTTGATATCTCTCCTGAAGAGGCCCTTGAAAAGATCAAGGCTCGTGGAAATGAAGCTGAAATCAAGACAATTACGCTCGATTTCCTCAAGCATCTCGATGAAGCTTACCGAGGATTCTGGGCTGAAGATATGCACAACAAGGGCTGCACTGTTATGAATGTCGATCCAGTAAGCATAGAAAATTTACTTCTTTATTTTTCATCAAATAATAGTCTCGAAACACTCCAGCTGATATTGTTGATCTCCTTGATGAGCGAGACGACGATGAGCTTCGACACCCGTATTGTCGCTGGAACTATCTCGACGAAAAGCAGCTTCCTGTAAGTGATTGGTAGTCTATGTTTTTCGAAATTCAAATAAGGGAAACAATATGTCTGCTTATTTCGGACCTGGAAACGCGTGGATCACCAACTTTTTGGAAGACTACGAATCAATGAGATCGCCGCGTTCTGACATTCCATTCATTGGCCGATTTTTCTTCCAAGGTGGAAATCACTATGAACAAGTTCTCATTCGGTAGGATTTTAAGCCCAATTTTAAAATCTGATTTTTAACCTGATCATCACCTCATGTTATATTCAGAGACTTATCGAAGGGACCCCATTTCTCATACGAACTCAACCACTCATTCCAGCCTTGGGACGAGCTTTCCGAGTCCAACTCTTACAAAACTAACCTTTCTTGGATCAACACTTACAACATCATGCATGCTTTAGCCGATCAGGGCAAGAAGTCTCCTGAAGAAACCCGATATGTAAGTTTTCTTTCATAATATTAAAAAAAAACATTTTAAGGAATGCGGTCCAATCAAGTATCATCCAGCTTGGCGACCAAAGGAGGCTGACTGGTTCGATCAGGGCCACACTGACACCAGCAGAATTCTTTTCGGATCATACAAGCCATTCGTAGGCACTGAACATGTCCAGAACCGATCAATGCCATTTGGTCTCTAATTTATTTGTTCAAATATATTTATTAGCATTATTTGCAACTATCTAAAACAATTTTCAAGTTCAAATTAAACAACCTCACGTTTATTACATTTTTAAGAATGGAGGAAATCGAGCAAAAAAAAACTGGACCATACGCGCGATATGGAGGAAAATATACAATGCTTTTTCGTGGAGGTCATCGAGCTAATCATCGAAGACTTCCTGACGTAACAAAGATGAAATGGGACGAGCTGGGTACCGGCAGAAAGAAAAAAGATAGATATGATCAGTATGTCGACGACGATAGCGAGGAAGAAGAACAAGCTGAGAACAAGGAAGCCAATGAGGAGGTCAACTTCGATCTAACCCAAGATATGCCATCCTTTGACCGCAACACGCGATACAGTCATCCATCAGTTGATCAGCCATACCGACCGTTTCAGTACAAACGTGGAGCACGAACTAAGAATCATGTTGATCGATATTTCATGAAAAATAAGCGCTACGAGTCCCCATTTCTTAACGATGACGAGACGAGGGTTTTCATTCCAACCCATCGCAAAGGAATGATTATCGGTACGTGGTTTTCAATTTATTCGCTCTTAGACTTTTTTAGGACGGCGTCACACAAACCGCGTTGAAATAGAAGAAATGTTTGATGTCACTCTAAAGATTGCAATGGGTGAGTGCGATGATAAATCAACGCCAGTAATCATCATTGGAAGTAGCGCTGCAAACCGGGCCGCGTGTAAGGAACACATCGAGGCAATTATAAGAGGAGTTTTTCGGAAACCGCCCACAAAAGAGGTCGAGTCTTCTTCGTCATCATCAGAAGATGAGAGTGAAGAAGAAGTTGAAGACGAAACGCCTGAAAGACAGACAACAACAGATTCGGACGGTGAACGGCTAGAAGAAAGAGCAAGGCCAACAAAGCAGCATATCCGCAAGATTTTGTACAAAGAAATCAGTAATGTTCGTAAACGCGATGCAACTGAGATTACAGAATGGCGGAGAGAGAGT
>JAOXNJ010113798.1:0-11474 GCA_028566655.1 Metis holothuriae
CTGTTTCCACGGAGGCTCTGTATGGGTGCAGTAAATGCTCTGCAACCAACATTTAATGCCCATTTTGCTCTCCCTGTTGCAGTTGCCTGTCGAGAGGCCAAACCGAGCCACTTATCTTGTCAAAGACTGCTTTCTTGCTCCCTTTGTGTGCTCACACAAGAGCACACAATGCAAGGTGCTGTTAGATCATGAGTCAAATACTACAGACACAAGTGTGTTTCTCCTTAATAAAGCTTTATTTCTGTCAAAGCCGCAATAGTTCGAGATTCGCATTCGGTCTCCAACCTCGTTCTCCACTAAATTACTTGTAAGAAATAAGAAGTCTCTGGAAACATTTATCACTCTAAAAGCATTTTTATTTCCTGTGTCATTTTGCATTAAATTGCATTTTTATGACTTTTGGAAGATTTGAACTAATACAACTGGTAAGCGACCTCGACAAAACTGCTTTAAAGTGTGTCAGAAGCAAATGCACTTTTGCCACATTTCTAGAAAAATCGTCTACTTTGCATCTGGCTGCTCTCATATTTGATTCTGACCCATAAAATGTGCGAAAAAAGGCGACGTACTTATGCCGAAATTCGCAATGTTACTGCTCTTTCATAGTGTTTCACTTGATCCATCGGCAATTAAGAAAGTGCACATGTCAATCCACTCTATGTAAGTCCACACCCTTGGATGGAAATAAAAAGTTATGATTTTGTAACACTTTTTTCCCACCTTTATAGTGACATTTTGTTTGACCCTAATTGCCCTGAATCAATCCCCTTAAAATGTTTCTAAAATTGAAATTTTAAGAAAGAAATCAAGGTCATTCATTAAACGGAGCCAGTGTTTTTACTATTGAATTTCCTTGGTAAAAGTCGAAGTGATGATTGAGTTCAATTCCAAGCATCAAAGTGACAATTAATCTTGAATTGACCTTGAGCAACAACATTTGCTATATAATTGATCGGCTTTTTTTGAGGGGTCTTCGAAATCGAGTTCGAATCGAGTCTCTAGTGTTTCTCTACTACGTCGTCCTTGTTTTGCCTCTGATCGATGCTGTAACAACATATTTTATTGTGTATCTTCAAATTGAGATATACGCAGACTTGAAGTCAGGTTTCGGGGCGACTTCTTAATTCGAACCGGCCTCAAGCGTCGTTTTTAATTCTTGGTCCCAGCCCCAAAAAAGCATCATTCGTCGCTCCTTTTTCAGACAATCAACACATCTCTTCTCTCTCATTACTTCTTGTAATTGCATAATTGCTTTTTAATTGATTCCAATTAGGCCTCGTCAATTGATTATGTCCAGTCAGAGAAAGAGCATCAATATGCCCATTTCTCCCAAGGTGATTTCAAAAAGACTTTTTTATATAATGGATAATGCAAAAAATGTGTAATAAATTTTCAATTTAACGTAATTTTCCGACATTTTCATCTTTTGAGAAATTTCTTTTTTTTTTAACACTATTAAAGTTCCTTTGAGCATTCTAAAGACCGATTAGTACTAGACATAAAAATTTCAATGCCTAGTAATAGTTTTCTAAAGCCGGTTTTGCACTAGGACTTTATGCTCGATTACTATATCTCTAATACTCGTATATTTGAACCACTGCATTTAGCAGAACAGAAGTTTAGGTAAGCACTAAAAACAGATACTTATGTTAATGGGTTTTTGGAGAAAATTGTGGGTTCTATTTGTTTCCCTTCGGTAATTATTTCCAACAACAATGCAAGTCCATTTCAGCGATATACTGTAATGCCTTTTTAACATTTATGTACCTATGTTATGTATGAAATAATTTCTTTTTGTGATTTTCTTTAATTGAAAGAAAATTTCTATTTTCTTGTGTAAGGTTGCCAGCTTGGCTTCCGAGACCGTGCGTCGTCGCTCAGACAGCATGGAGATGATGGCGAACCTGCACCGCGTCAACTCGGCCTCGTCGCTGGAGAAGCAGAAGCAGCTTGACGGGATCCACGAGTAGAATAGAAACAAAAACTTGAATTAAGATAATATCTTTTTAAAAATAATTAAATATTTGATTATTTGATTAAATTACTCGAAATTAGCATGTCGTACGAGCTGGTGTCGGAGTCAGCGGCCTATCTCATGGCGCATACGCAACATCGGCCCACCATAGGCATCATTTGCGGATCCGGCCTAGGTCAGTCCAAAGTCATTGTTGTTAAATGTCAAAAAAATGAATATTTCTTTAAAAAATGAATATTTTTTACATATTTTCAAAAGAGTATATATATTTAACGTCCTTTTTGCAGCACGTCTGGCCGACTTGCTGAGCGACGTGGACATCGTGCCGTACTCCGAAATCCCCCACTTCGTCACCTCCACCGTTCCCGGACACGAATCCAGGCAATCAATCGAAACGTCAATCAATCAAATACCAATCAATCAATCATGTAGAATTTAAAGTAGCAATTTCATTTAACACTTAGTTTTCTTGATGTCTCTAGGATGCTGTTCGGACTGCTGCAGGGGGTGGCGGTGATGCTGATGCAGGGCCGCTTTCACGCGTACGAGGGCTACTCCATGAGCAAGGTGGCCATGCCGGTGCGCGTGATGAAGCTCTGCGGCGTAGAGAAGCTGATCGTGACCAACGCCGCCGGCGGACTCAGGGAGAGCTTCAGAGTGGGCGACGTCATGATTCTCAAGGACCACATTAACATCCCAGGACTCACCGGAAAACACCCTCTCAAGGGACCCAACGACACCAGGCAAACCAAAAATGAACCAAAAACCAATCAAAATCACCCAAAAACCAATCAAAATCATCTGGAAGCCAAGCAATTGATACATTTGGAACAAAGAAATCATTCTTTTTGGATGAATCCTAAGATCTTTTCGTGATTTCGACCAGGTTTGGAGGTCGCTTCTTCGCGCTGAACGGCTGTTACACGCGTCGCTGGCGGCAGGAGGCGCTGCGCATAGCCAAGGAGTTGGAGATGGACTCGACGACGCACGAGGGCGTGTACGCGATGATCAGCGGGCCGAACTTCGAGACGGCGGCGGAGCTGCGCATGCTGAAGATCTGCGGCGTGGACGCCGTGGGCATGAGCACGCTGCCCGAGGTGCTGGTGGCCGCGCACTGCGGCGTCGAGGTCTTCGCCTTCAGCCTCATCACCAACAAGTGCGTCTTCGACGAGGACTGCGAGCAGGGCGCCTCCCACGACGAGGTGCTCCAGGCAGCTCTCCAGAAAATGGACGTGCTCATGACCTTCGTCGCCAAGTACACTAAACACTTCTCAAAAGATGATTAATTGATTAGATCATTGATTGATTGATTGATTAATTGATTAATAATTTTGCTGATGATATTGGTTCCTTCATTTAAAGGATGGTGAGACGCATGGACGAGCTGGACGGCGAGAGCAACGGTACTGCTTGAGTCCGAAACAGGCACAATAATCGCTAATGAACCTTTAATTTGATCCTAATGATCAACTCAAATGGCTAAAGATAACACTTTCTTCTCTATTTTTCACTAGAAAACATCTTAAACTTATTTGGGGCAATTTTTCTACATAATCTCAATTTTCTGTACTCTTTTTAGTACAACCAGTTTCGTCTCTATTTTGAATTTTCTTCACTTTTTTTTATGATTTTCCGAATTCATTGATTAGTAGCCATATCTCAATCCCTAATGTTTCTTTTTACATTTTTACTAACACGTACATACAATCATAATTTACTCGAATCTTTTCGTCTTACAATCAATGGCATGTTTTACTTCTTACTTGTGTGGGGGCAGTTGGCACTCTTTTATCAGGGCTATCCCATCAAGCAACACTTGATTGATTGATTGATTGATTACGAAATAATATGTATTGTGTTCATCACATTTCAAGACAATTTCGTGATTTGACAATTCCCCACACGATTTAGAAAAAAAACCGAGTTGATAGTAAATAACGAGTTTCCGTAGTAGCCTTTTTTGTTACATTTAAAGTGATCCATCAGGACAGCAAAGTTTTGTACTTGTGACCATTTACAAAAAGGTTCTGATAAAACTATGTATTTGTGCTTCAGGCATCCTTTGTGGGTCAAGGATTGATTCCTTTGTGTTCATTACTGGACTGATGACCCCAAATGAGCATCAATACCTTTTTAGTTCAGCATCAAAAGTGTTTGGCCAACTTGGAATTCAACCTTTTAATCTCAATCCCTTATTATACAGTACATTAAAACAACAAGTAGTAGATCTTTATTAGGTATGTACAAGGTCGCATTGAGTTTTGCTTAACAGATCTAGGTATGTATTTGAACTTTGCTGTTATTAAAGTGCTACATTGAGACGGTTTTATTGTGCTAAGATAAGCATTGCATTTGGTCTGGCACACCGAATTGGGCTTGGACACGAGGCTCTGCTTGGTGATCAGGGCCGAGATGGCCATCAGTGCTGGCATGCACTTGTTTCAGCCACTCCATATATTAGATGATTTGATGTTTTTCAAACGCCGTCTTAGGACATTTAAAAAGAATCCTATTCTCCTACACCTATGAATTGTTCTTAAATTTTACAATCGAATTGAGATAATGAGAGAGGGGAGAAGCAAAATTTATGTAAGGTACAAAGAGGGCATCAGTGCACATGTGTAAGTAGAGAGTGGAAGTGCGAAAGTGAGAATGTGCAGAGCATAAAAGCTCATTCTTCTGAGTCTTTCAGCAAATTACAAGCTGATCATTGCTATCTCAATAGCAAAGCAAATGCCACTAAAAATCCCTCCAACAATCAAGAAAATCATGCCAAAAAGTAAATGATTGAGTGCCAATGTTTCTTCATTGTTTGCAATTTCATTCTTTTTGTCCATGTAAGGAAGGTTGTCTTCAAGTATCTTTCTGATGATTCCAGCATCCTTCAGGTAGTTCAGCATGCCATCAATCACCGGTGCCAATGAAAAATTATTGGGCATAGCAAGTCCTACAAGTTGCAAAAACTTTATGGTTTTAAACAAATTTATTATTTCCCCATAATTGTAACATTTTTCTATAATTCACCTGCATAATAAGGAGCAATTGTTTCCTTCCCAAGTCTAAAAGGATTGAAACCAAACCTTTTCTTGATCTCAGGAACTTCAGCAAAATACATAGGAGCTGATGACAACACAGCTGCTCCATGATCAATCATCTTCATTTCCATATCCTCAGAATTTTTCCCCGATTTTGATGAGAAATAGAGGTTGTTTTGCACTACCCCATCAAACAATTTTTTGAAGTAGGGTGATTGTGATTCCCTAACAACTCGGTTAACAGCTGCACCTCTGCCAAGATAAAGCTGTCTTTCTTGCTCTAAAAGGTCTTGTGCAGTGTCCACTGGGCTCTCAAAGTCTGAAGACAGCAAATGAGCCCTCAGATTGCATTCATATGACATCAGTATCAAAGTATTAAAGAATAAAATAGAGGCCATAAAAATGTGTCCAGATATGGGGAACCATCTTCCTCTTGGATCCTTTATTGACTGCCCATAGATCAAGCCCATGAAGGAAAGGGCAGTTAGGGATATGTTTGTCCACTGAGATCCCAGTTCCTTGCAATTCATTTGGCAATGCATTTAGCAGTGCATTTGGACAGTAAAAATGGCCGCAAATGATTCAAAGAAAAAGCACATTTTAATACATACGATGAAATATGTACAAAATAGTATTTATTTCGTATAAGGCCATTCCATAATATGCTCTTAATACAAAAAATGAATTTGGTTTTAGTAAAATTTCGGAAAAATCCTGTACACCTAGCTCCACCTTTTGTTTTCGACTTTGGAGCAGATGTTTATGAAGAAACCTATGAAAATACGGGGAAAGCTCCAAAATATTTGTTGAACCACTCCCATAGATAGTGACATTTGATGACTAACTGTAAGTCGTTGTGTGTTCACATTGTAGTCTTTCTTTTTATTAAATGCATTTACGGACATTGATGAAGATATGTAGTTACTCTATTGTACTACTCGTACATTTGACATTGAAATGTCAGTTTTTTGCAGGAAAAATTCCATATTTGATATTTTGGGGTCGAAGATTCGTTATTTGTTAAAAAATGTAAAGAAGAGCTTAAATTCCATTAGAGAGATTTTAGAACTTTCGAGAAAGGTTTGCTAAACAAAAGATTTATTCCCAATTCGTCGAAAACTACTCGGAAACTGTGTAAGTTTTGTTTTGTGCAATCTTTGCTGAAGTCGATAAGATGAGGTGAGGGGTGAAATGTGAAACGTTTTGATGCTCGACTTGTCACATTTACAAGCAAGACTTGAGACAACGATCAAGTGCTTTTATACGTTTATTAGCAACAAAATCTCTCTCTCTCACTTTAGTAATCTAAAATCTAAGAGTATCTATATCTAAGAGTATCTAAATCTAAGAGTATCTATAAACTTTGTGACTCGGTGACAAACTATTGCGTTTTTGGTGATTCTAATCTTGTTCTACTTTAATGATCATGGATTACAGTCGATGAGGGGCACTCTTGCTAAAATTTGATGTTTAAAGCAGTGAATAGGTGTAGAACAAAAAAGTTAAGAAAATGAAATTTTAGTAATCGATCTCCAAAATCAGCGCATTTTCTTCGTCTTCTTGTTGGTAAGAGTCCTCGTACTTTTGTTCTGTGGTCTGGAGTTGTTCAATCCGATCTCCAGAGCAAAGCAGATGGAAGCCAAAATCCATCCAATGATCAGGAAAATGATGCCAAAAAGCAAATGATCTACTAGCAGTTTTTCTTCGTTGTTCACAGTTTCATTATTTTCCATGATGTTTGGGAGATTGTCATCCAACAGCTTTTTAATGATCCCACCATCTTTCAAATAATGCAGCATGCCATTCAGAATCGGTCCCAATGAAGCATTTTTGTGCACTGCAAATCCTGACAATTAAAAACAATCTCATTAATTTAGAGGAAAACTCTTTGGGGGTCAGGGCTTAAAACTCACCATTAAAGTTTAGAAGAAAGCTCTCCCTTCCCAATCTCAAAGGATTGAAGCCAAATCTCTTCCTTATTTCAACAAACTCAGTTAGAGCAATGGGACCTGTGGAAATCACAGCTGCCCCTGAGTCAATCATCTTTGCTTCCATTTCCCTTGAAATTATCCTTGAAGATGGAGAGTAGTAGAGATTATTTTCAATTATGTCTGCATACAATTTTTGGAAGTAGGGTGAATGTGACTGCTGAAGGGCACGGTTAAAAGCAGCACCTCTGAGGAGATAAAGCTGTCTGTTTTGCTTTACAAGGTCCTGCGCTGTATCTACTGGCTTCTCAAAGTCGGCTGACAACAAGTAAGCCCTTAAATTGCACTCATAGCACATGAGCATTAAAGTACTTAAGAAAAGTAGGGATGCTTGAAAGATGCATCCAGACATTGGGAACCATCTTGGTCTTGGATCCTTGATTGCTTGCCCACTGATGGAACCAATGAGTTGAAGTAGGGGTAGGGAGAAAGATGATGACTGTTGGGCCATTTTCTTGAAATTCTTGCTACTTTTAGTGAGAAGCAAAGAAATGAGAAGTAGAAAAACTGTGGATGAGAATATTCCCATCCAGCTAGCTGCAGTAAATGGTTTTATGAGATTAAAGTGTTGTGGAAGGGGTTGCGGCCTTCTGGTGATAAATATCAAGTTTAGGAAGTAGGTGTTGGTTGTCATGGTAACTGAACTCATGCGCTGATCATTTATGGTTATGTGGCCAATGCCAATGTCAGCTCTACCATCAATGACCTAAACAAAGTGCCCTTGTTCATTCTCTTTTGCTCTAAATCTTTACTTGTTGAAATATGACAGAATGTTATACCCATCCAATGGTGCCAGTCCAGGTGCCATTTTTAGGGAGGCCCCAAGTGTCCGTAGGGCAAAAGTCCAGTGTCAAGTTCAGCTTTTGAGCCAAAATCCTAAGTATGTCTGTGTCCACGCCAGTTGGAATCCCATCCTTAGCCTTCATTAAATTGAGGAAAGGAGGAAAGCCGAATCCTGCAACCTTGAGATGTTGCCCACCTAATTCCCTGCTCATTGCAGACGCAGTCATAAGTGCCAAAAGCAACATGGAAGCCAATGTCTCCAACCTCATCATCATCGTTTGCAGTTCTGGGGACAACTGAGTTGAACAAAACCGGTACCAGAATCGAATGGGTCCACGCAACAAAACCGTTTAATAGGAATGAATGATATATATACATACATATAAATAGACAGCTAGCTTTTCGTGCCATTTGGCTTCATTTAGATAGCGTGTCCGGTGCTGAAATTGGTCTTAATATGGGAATTGAGCTGCACCGGATTTGAGAGGCCTCCAAATTCTTCTGAGAGCTTCAATATACTCATTTTATTTGAGAGGGCACGAACAAGTTACCTTTTATGACGAGATTGACCTTTGATGGTGTCCTTTCGTGAACAATTAAAGGTGGAATACAATACGGTAAGAAGTGAGAGACAGGGATTTGCATTAGGAAGAAGAAGTAAAGCTCTACTGCAAATCGAGGCAGAACCACACGCCATTTGGTTAATTTTATTGAGGTTAGACCAACACGAAAGTGCTTCCAATAGTGTCTTAGTCGTCACGCATTATTTAAACTTTTATGAATGTCTCTAACGTAGTTAAGTCTGATTTGAAGAATAGTCACGAAACGATTTACGCCAATGTTTGGTTCAAATTCGGTTCATTTGAGCTCAATTTCATTCTTCGGCTGGATTCGTACAGATTTGATTAAATAATTACGTAATTACTAGTTACTACCGTTAACACGTGGAAAAAAGCTTTTTAATACTTAAGTAATGTGTTTATTATGTTTTTTTGTGTGTTCAAAAGTCAATAAATGTGTTAAATTCTGACTCAGATTTGCATGCTACTATAAGTCCTCGTGTAAGAAACCTGCTGGAAAATGGAGAATTCTTTCTTGAAACATTCTTTGAAGTACAACTTACATATTTGTGCAATGATAAAGCAATGTCACTTACAACCATTTTAAGTTTGAGAGTAGAAGCAGCTTCACATCATGGGTTAAAACATATATATGTATCTGTAGTAGAGAAAAAAAAAACAGAGAAAGGAACTAAGAAACTATTATGTACTTGTTTTACTCCTTGCTTCTTCCCATCCTCCTTTTCTTCTCTTTCCTGTTTTCTCCATCTCATTTTCAAACTTTCATTGCGACCTCAAGAGCAAAGCAAACAATGCCAATGCACAAGCCAATGATCAAAAAAATGACGGCGAAAAGCAAATGATCCAGTTGCAACTTTTCTTCATTTCCTAGATTTTCAACTCCTTCCTCAACGCTGGGTAGATTGTCATCAAATATCTTGTGGATGATTCCACCATCCTTCAGATACTGCAGCATGGAGTTCAGGACAGGCCCCAAAGAAGAATTTTTGTGCACAGCAAATCCTGAAATTTGAAAAAAAGGCAAACTTGATGATCAAACAGAGATTTTGTTGGACTTGCCAAAAAATTATTGCCTCACCGCCATAATTGACAACAAAGCTCTCCTTTCCCAGTCTGAAGGGATTGAATCCAAACGTATTTTTTACCTCAGCCACCTCAGCAAGAGCCATGGGAGCTGCAGACACCACAACTGCGCCATAATCAATCATCTTGGTCTCCATGTCTTTGGAAATTCTCCTTGAAGACGATGAATAATACCTATTATTTTGCACAATGTCTCCATGCAATTTTTTAAAGTAGGGGGACTCTGACTGCTAAAAAACTCGGTTGACAGTT
Organism: Metis holothuriae; assembly: GCA_028566655.1. Lineage (NCBI taxonomy): Eukaryota > Metazoa > Arthropoda > Copepoda > Harpacticoida > Metidae > Metis > Metis holothuriae. Next base: position 9,698 of record JAOXNJ010113798.1, read on the forward strand.
GCACCTCTGCGAAGATAGAGTTGCCTATTTTGCTTCACAAGGTCTTGTGCAGTGTCCACTGGTTTTTCAAAGTCTGCTGACAGCAAGTAGGCCGTGAGATTGCACTGAAATGACATCAGCATTAGGGTACTAAAGAAGAGAATGCAGGCTTGGAGGATGTGTCCAGATATGGGGAACCATTTTGGTCTTGGATCTTTCACTGATTGTCCATTGATTGAACCCAGCAGAGTTAGGGTGCTAAGTAGCAAAGATCCTCTCTGAGTCTTGATTTCTGTGTAGTTTCTGCTATGATGGGTGAGAAGCAAGGTAAATATTAAGAGAATCAATGTTGATGCGAACATCCCCATCCAACTAGCTGCAGTAAAGGGCTTTATGATATTGAAATGTTGAGGGAGTGGTTGGGGCTTTCTGGTAAAGAAATTCAGGTTAAGGAAGTAGATGTTTGTTGTCATAGTTACTGAAGCCATGCGTTGATCATTTATGATCAAGTGACCAATTCCAATATCAGCTGTGCCATTGAACACCTTAAAAGTATTGGAACTTTCAAAGTTTGTGTAGAAACAATTATATGTGTGGTGAGGTGGTGAGGTTACCTTTCCAACTGTACCAGTCCAAGAGCCATTTTTTTGTATGCCCCATGTATCCGTTGGACAGAAATCAAATGTGAAGTTCAATTTTCTAGACAGTATTTCAAGCACATCTGTGTCCACACCAGCTGGAATCCCATCCTTATTACTCATCAAGTTGAGAAAGGGAGGGAAGCCAAACCCTGCCACCTTCAGATGCATTCTATTGAACTCACTTCCCTTTGCTCCATCTACAAAGAAGATGGCAAAGACAAAAGGCAACAAAGTGAAGTTATCCATCCTCCTCCTTGGACTTGGAACAAATGCCATATGAAACAAAGCACTGAAAATAATATAGCACGAAAACATTCTACGCTACATCTTTTAATTATTTAGTAAGAAATGAGATGGACACTCGTCACGACAACTATAGAGCTAAATTGAAATACAATTTTTCTCTGTAGATCTTTGCTAAATAAGGGCTTTGAAATCGATTCGCCCCTTGCAGCAGGCAATAAGTAGAAAGTGAGTAATAAACATTGCCCTAGTTTGCCGTCATAGTTGATGTACGTGTTACATTGTTGATATAGTATTTGTTGTTGTTGAAAATGACATGTCTCTCTGCATCTGGGATCGAATTGCGACCGCAATTGAACGATCCCACTGATATTTCTTATATTTGAGCCCCTTTCCCTTCTCCTTCTTTTCTCAACCAAACAACTTTGCAATGTCCACAAGCATCCAATAAAAAGGAAAGATCATTTTGTGAACAGCAATCTCACTCAAGTGGCTCTCACATTTCTCAACGAGATAATACCAGGCCATTCCATCTAATGGCCTAAAGCCTAATTGTCAGTATATGTATACAAAGACAATTCCTCTTATTGCAAGAACTTTTGAAGAAAAAAAGACTTGGAACAAATCTATAAACACGAGATTTTTTGCCTTGGATCCACTACAACGAACTGCAAAAAAGGGATTAATGTAAAAGAGGAATTCCATCGATCAAGAACTAAATTGTATAATAAAGATGCTCCACTTTTGCCATACATAAACACCCATCTAGCCCCTTATATGGATGAATTCGACAGCAACAGTGTGGCTGTAGGTACTAAAAGTGTGTGTGCATCTTGGGGCTTCTCTAACTGTTCTTTCGGACCGGACTCAAGTTGCGCAGAGTTTAAGTAGAAGTAGCAGTAGTAGAAGTAGCA
>JAOXNJ010113909.1:0-11472 GCA_028566655.1 Metis holothuriae
AGTAGGTAGATTATAATAAGAACTCTGTGACCTTTGGATCTTTTTAATGCTCTGGGTCCAGTGGTGAGACACGTTTCCAAATGGCCACTCACTTTCTTTTTCTCTCTTACATTAGTACATTAGCAACCAGTACACATTTTTACCATAGTCCCTCCAATGCTGACAAATGCAAGTCACCCATGATAAAGCTTATTCCCAGGCCCATTACAGCAACTATGACCCTCTTATTCAGACTACTTATTAACACTAATTCAACATTTTGAATACACACTCGTAGTACGTAGTTGGTTGAGGTCATTAAGACTTGCTCCCAGGAGAGTTAAAGCACATCTTTGCATCTCAAGTAGAAGACTCATCTTCTGGAAATGACCTCGGTGCTATCAGATGCAACGGCACACTGAGCAGTCGCAATAGAAGAAAAGTTACCAAAAAAAAAGTCGCAGCAAATTGGAGATCTTCGGTTTTTTCTTATCCTAGACAGAGTGGCAATCTTATCGCGGTCCCCGAAAGTGAAAGAAATGTGACATTTATGAAGCGATGTGGGGCAGCAGACAACAATGGAGGAGACAAGCGAAGAGATCGACATCACAACAAAAATGACGACAAGGATCGAAGTCTTGTGGAAAGTCAGTAAGTAAGTCGATCCCTCGAACGTCGAGCTTTTCAGTGTGCAACGAACAAAATGGATCGAAATAAGAAGAAGAAAAAGAAGAGAAAAAAATGTCTTTTTAAAGAAAGAAAAAGTCTTTTTAAAGAAAGAAAAATGTCTCTTTTTTTAAAGAAAGTAAGAAAAAGTCTTTTTAAAGAAGTAAAAATGGCTTTCTAATCCTAGCTGAATAAGCAGAATAAAAGGAGGACATACTCGTATTTATATCTGTATATTGAACTGTGTAATGTACAGTTTTCTTTTTGTTACATAATACTTACTCCAAACTTCTTTTATTGTGCTGCGAATTGCTATGAAATGGAGAGAATTTGTTGGGTTTGTATAAAGACATTTTTTGCTTCGGCATTGGTCTAAAGAGAACGACAATAACAATAATTTAGCTGAGTGTACACAAAAAGTTTACAGAAATTTACTTTTTGAAATTTACAAAAAAGCTATGCAAAAAGTAAGTGCAATATTTGTACACAACATAATTTTTTATATATTTCAGTCGTTTCGAAAGTGGAATTTTGACTAAAAAAAAAGACAAAAGCTCTCTTTACTTACTTACTTAAATAGCAGCTTTATTATATATAGTACACTCATACGAAAAAAAAGAAGGGATAGAAAGAGCCAAGACTTTCTTTCTTTCTTTTCTGATGACAGCAATTTTTTTTGCTCCCTCAATTCTTCTCCTTATGAGAGCAACAACAGCCAACATTGACAGCAACTCTTTGTTGTTCTCTTTTTCCCACTTTTATTAAGATGTTCCCTTATCTTCATAATCTCAATAATAAAGTCACTTATAAAAAGAGTTTTATTTAGTTCATTTATTTTCTTCCTTTACCTTATCCTCCCCTCCTTTTTTCTTCTTAGAGAGGGAACTAATCCAATAATATATACACAACTTGTGTCTTAATCAAGCCCCATCCTTATTACAATTTATTTATATTTATATTGCCTTGCAAAAATGGGCCTTATTTTAGCATTGTTAATAAAAATTGCCAAATTTTTGCAATGTTGCCAATTCAAAGTGCTCAAACTCGAACATTATTGCAAGCAACATTCTGTAGTTTGCTTCAAGTAGAAAAAACACTTTGGAATCAAAGCTCATTCTACTATACAGTACCTACAATCTTTTTTACTTAAAGGGGAAAGAGCCTTAACGTCTTTGTTACATTTAAAGAAGCAGCTCTAAATATCTGTAGTTGCGTAAAGTTGAAATTTTCTGGATGTTTTGGGCGGTAGAAAGTTTTTCCCTCTCGCATTTTGAGCCTCTCTTTTTTTAAAGAGATGCGCTCTTGCCTGCCAGCAATTCGAGAGGGAAGAGAACAAACAAAGTTGTTGCAGCCAAAACCAGATGCGACACAACAACAGCAACAATGACAGCAACAACAACAAAAACAACAACAACAACAGCAGCAACAACGACAACAACGACAACAACAATGACAACAACAACAACAACAACAACAACAACAGCAGCAACAACAACAACAACAGCAACAACAACAACAACAACAACAACAACAACGAACGCATTTAGACTGTATAATGAAACCGAGACAAGATAAGAAAAAAAAGATCTATATATTTACTTAACAGTACTTTAAACTTTATATTAATAAAGCAAGTACAACGTTAAATGTATGACATTTTTTGCTTTATGTGGATTAAAGAAAAAAAATCCATTTTTTCACTCTTTTTTGTTTAGTATATGAAGTTGAAAAAAAGGAGAGCCAAATTTTCTAGCACTTTCTACATATTTGAACTTAAACGGTTATGTACCTACCACAACTTGATGGATGGATAATTCCACGGTTTTAAACCGTACCATTTCTCTTCTGTTCTTGGCATCTCTCACACAAATTCTCACTTTTTGGTCACGTGACCTTGGCACATCTCGCCAGCTTCTTTTCACTCACTCAAATCAGAGAGAAAGAGAGCAGTAATCAAGCACCTTATTTTATGCAATTTATGCAAATTTTGAAAAAAAAGAAGCAAAATATAATAATATTAATAGGAATAAGAATGAATATTATAGTAATAAATGTGATAACTGAAGACTATTAGTAACTTTCTGTGTTAATCTATGTAATAATTCAAGTAAATTACATTACTTATAATTGTGACTGGATGTATTTGGGGGAGTTTTGGGTTTGGCAGTCAAAGTGTAATTTTAGACTTTGTCTGGCCACAGGGAAAATAAACACTAGAAGTTACTATATACTGCAAACAGTAAATAGAGGAATTACAAACATACAAACTGTAAATAAAGAGGGAGAGGACAAACTGTAAATAGAAGAAGAATTTAGTAAATAGTAAATAGTTGTACAATAAATAGACAATAAATAGTAGGAAGAATAGACAGTAAATAGTAAAATAGCAGTAGAATTGTCTAGGATTGCTTGGAATAGCAAATATTGCTTGCTTCAAACAGTAAACAACTACTGGCGTAGACAAACTGTAAACAAAAGGAATAATGATAATAGTAGCAAAAGAACTACAAGTACGGATATGTGTATTGGTATTTCTACTTTAAACTTTTACTACTACTACTACAATACTTCTACTTTTGACTTTTGACTACTGCCACTACTACATTTCTACTTTTGACTACTGCTACTATTACTACTAGCTACTTTTCCTCTACTTTTGACTACTGCTACCATTACTACTAGCTACTTTTTCTTCTACTTTTGACTACTGCCACTACTATTTTGCCTACTTTCGTCTACTTTTAACTACTTATGACTACTGCTACTGCATCACTCGATTCCCCCGGGGCTCTGGAAACCCTATCCCCACGTAGACGTTTGTGGTCGGACGTTTGTAGCAGGAAGCAGCTGACGTTTGACGACTATTAGAGACATAAGGAACAATTTGAAGAACTAACCTTTTGCACTAATGCACTTTTATTCTCATTTGACACTTTTTAACTATAACTACTAGCATAACTCTGAATAAGAAAGCTCTGCTTCAATGGACATGAAGCAATATTGCACTAAATAAATAAATAGTAGTAATAGACTAGTACATATTTAGCTAATGTCATGCACATTTTATGAGAGAGCATTGCTAGCAAAAGCCACCAGAATTGAAGAAGTTCATGTAAGAAGTGCAAAAATGTGCAGAGAAGTCTAGATATTGAGCCATAAAGCGTTATCTTAAGGCAGTCTTGCTATAAAAAAAGGGCAGTACGTATAGTAAATAACTTTATAAGTAAGACACTGTTACTGGTTGTGCCTTTCTTTGGGCTTTATTTCACCTTAACATTGCCTAGGGTTTGCGTGTCTCTTAAGAGTTCTGCTCATATGAATACAGCAGTAGTAGTATGTAGTAGTAGTAGTAGTAGCAGCTGTAGTAGTAATACAGTAGCACGTAGTAGTAGTGGCGCTCTTTATTGCTGGCGTCGCGTGTCGACTTGCTTTCATTAAATTGTGGCAAGGCCCCCCTTCAGTCCTTAGGAAGAATTAGAGTAGGTAAAAAAATTCGGTTTGTATGTGCACTGAAAAAAAAAAGCAATTTCTCATTTTCCGTGCACCCATCAATTATTTTGCATACAATTTTGAAATATAGGTACTATTTACAGGCAATTTTTAAAATTTGATGGCGGGAAATTTGAAATTTTGCTAAAACCGTTAGCCAAAATATGATAAAGCGTTGCAATATGCGGCAAGTCGCCTTTTTTTTGAGCATGTAAATGGAATGAGGTCCTACGAGTATCTACGTCGTCAGCTGCAGTAGTCGCATTAGCAGTAGTCGTAGTAACAGTAGTAGCAGTAGAAGTAGTAGCAGCAGCAGTAGCAGTAGTCGCAAGAGTCATTTTAGCAGAAGTAGCACTAGCAGTATTAGTAGTAACAGTAGTAGCAGTAGCAACAGTAGTAGCAGTTGTAGCAGTAGTAGCACTAGCAGTAGTAGTAACAGTAGTAGTATTAGCAACAGTAGTAGTAGCAGTAGTAGTAGTAGTAGTAACAGTAGTAGTAGTAGGAGCAGTAGTAGTAGAAGTAGTAGTAGCAGTAGTAGTAGTAGTAGTAACAGTAGTAGTATTAGCAACAGTAGTAGCAGCAGCAGTAGCAGTAGTCGCAAGAGTCATTTTAGCAGAAGTAGCACTAGCAGTAGTAGTAGTAACAGTAGTAGCAGTAGCAAGAGTAGTAGTAGCAGTAGTAGCAGTAGTAGTAGTAACAGTAGTTGTAGTAACAGTAGTAGTAGTAGTAGTAGTAGTAGGAGCAGTAGTAGTAGAAGTAGTAGCAGCAGCAGTAGCAGTAGTCATAAAAGTCATTTTAGCAGAAGTAGCAGTAGCAGTAGTAGTAGTAACAGTAGTAATAGAAGTAGTAGGAGCAGTAGTAGTAGAAGTAGTAGCAGTAGTAGTAGTAGTAGTAGTAACAGTAGTAGCAGTTGTAGTAACAGTAGTAAGAGTAGTCGGAAAAGTCATTGTAGCAGTAGTAGCAGTAGAAGTAGTAATAGTAACAGTAGCAGTTGCAGTAGTCGCAAAAGACTTAGTATTAGAAGCCGTAGTCATAAAAGTCATTGTAGTAGCAGTAGAAGTCATTTTGGTCGTAACAGAGATCGATATCAGAGTGGCCCTGCAGTCCACGTGGAGTGTGATGGATGGATGAAAGGGCATGAAAAAGCAGGCCCATTATAACGAAACTTCCACAACGAAACTTCTTTACTTAAACATTGGTTTATATTTAATGGACTTGAAGTCAGTAGTGTCGTACTAACGAGGATTGTGGAACTAGGTACATGGTCGACACGCAATCACGAAATTGTGAGGGCACAAATCCACCTTTTGTTCTGCTTATTAGTCCACTTATTCATAAATAATCATCAAATAAAAACTTGTTTGGAAAGAAAAGTTAATAATAATGGAAAAAAAACTAAAATTTTACAAACATTATTAATGCAAAGAATGCTATAATATGCATTGTTTATTCGTGTCAATGGTGATCATTGTATTAAAGTTCATATTTAGGGTTGTGTGCAAAGGTCAGAGTGCAGTGGTCAATCGATAAATCAATTTGACCTCACACAAACACCAAAAAAAAAAAGAAAAATTTAGGTCAAAAATATGCTTATTTGTGGTATTAAAAGAAATCACCAGTCCATTATTTCTACTTCTTCTCATCCTTCTTACAGTCTCAGCATAATGTCTCAACAAATTTAGCAAAAATTGAAAAGTACGTGAATTACCTTCATTATTTGCGAAATTGTCTCACAATTTCGCAAAAAGACACAAAAAAAGTGGTAGCAAAAAAGAAGGAGTGAGTATTGGGACTTTTTGGTCGCGTGCCAGAGCCAATCATGGAGTCCTTTCTTGATTGCCTCGTCCAATTTTCAAAGGGAACAACCACTAAAATCCCCACTCCTATAAAATGTAATACTAGTAAATGTTGTGGATGTGTGAGGGGCTGCCAGCCATTTCTCAAGCCGCCGTCAATAAATTACGAGTCCCAGGCTCTCACCACCTCCAACAATATTCCTTTTCTACTAGTATTTAATAAAATGACTACTAGTCTACTACTAATAAGAGTAGGAGTTGCAAAAGTGGCTTGGATGCTTCAAGGGATGGAAATGAAGGAGCAGGAGAGGTTTAGTCTTTATAAAGTCAATTTCTACTGAAATGAATGCCCTAAAGCATTTAGAGGAACAGGGCAGAATTGGCTTCATGCTTTATCTGCCTTTTTCAGAGCTCTCAAAGCAAACTCCTTTAAAGGATCAATAGCCAGAAATTCAGCTCTTGTTCTGCCACTCTCTCTTTCAATCTAGTTTCTTTTTATACATTGTAACAGCCCAAAGGGTTGGATTACACTTACTTTCAACTACATTGGCTCTTATCAAAAGAAAAGAATTGTTGTGAACCAGAATTGTAAAAGATTTGAAAGGAAAGAAAACACTTGGAGAATAAATAACTTTTTTAGGGTTAATCCTTTTTAGGTTTTTGCTTGACCTTTAGTTTAAATGAGACAAGAGATTTGTACTTTTTTTTAGTAAAACATTAAGTAACAAACAAATAAGTATTTAGGAAGGAAAGTAATTTTTTCTTCTGTACTAAAAAGTTTGGTAGTGAATTACTGGAACTGCCCTGAAGGTGATGAGCATGCATTTTGGGTTTTAAGAGCTGGCAGGAGGAACACCTGCAGCCATCCATGTGTTTGAGTGAGTTGTGAACCACTACATTATGTGGATAGGTACTATTCACATAGTTTTGCCTTGAGGGCACAATTCTGAGGCTAGTCTGTTCTTGTTACAGAGAGTGAGACAGACAAGTTTGTGAGTGCTTCCCATCTGCCCTAGGCTCTTTAGTGCCATTATAAAGTACTATTTTTGTATTACATGCTAAGGTATTACATTAACTGGTAAGTGTCTGGAAGAACCCCTAGTGAGATGAGGGGCAGTAATCTTGTTTGGGTGCAGCTGTCTGTAAAAGCCTGGGCTTCATTGGGATGTTGCAGCTGACAATTTCAGGCTTCATCTCCAAGATGCTCTAAAAGTAGAGTTGTGCTCAACAAAACCTTTTTATTGCTTGCTCATGACCAACAAAGTCCTCAAGTACAGGTGTGCTAAAACAACCTGCAGAGTTGAACATGGAGTTGAAGGAAGATTTGCATGGTGTGGGGCAGGCCAGGTGTGCCATCATGTATGCTGCAATCGTGTAGTTGCACCCTGCTGTGTCTCTCCTGCTGACACCATAACAGCAGCAAGGAGACAGAACTTTTCTACTAAAGTCAAATAACACTTGTGTGGGACAGAAGTTAACATCTAGCCCCATGCTGGTTGAGGTGTCAAGCAAAGTTTGTTGCCAAAGAAGACCTGCTGCTGGGCTGTTGCTGTCAAATCAGCATAATATGTACTACAAGCTCATCTCATTTGCTCCAAATTTACTGCATTTTTCTCATAAAATAGTCACTACCAAGCCATAAAGTAATTTTTATTGAGGCAACCACAGAGAAAGAGGCTTGTTTCTCTTTTCATTGACTAAATGTTGATGGTCAGACAAGGTGAGGAGCAATGTTTTATCAGACCCATGCCACAACTTTGAGGGGTCATAAAAGTTGGCATCAAGTAATGAGGGTCTCACAGGTACACATGTAGCAAGGCAGCAGTTATTGCTACCAACCTCTATTTTTTATGACCTCAACCACATCCTCTACTAACTTTTTATCAGAGGGATTAGGCTGGGACAGAAAAAAGTTCTTTGGTGCATCAGGTCAATCCTTTAATTTGACCTGTTCAAAACCCTCCTTTTAATTTAAAAAAGTGTACAACTAAAATTATGAGAAAACTATTTAACCAAATATATAAAACTTCCTTTTCACAAAAAGATTGTTATTGAGACTGTGGATCCATGTAACACAAAATTGAGCTGAAACAAGTTTTGAAGTTAAAGGTAGCAAATACATAATACAGCCATAAGTAATGTTGTAAAGTAGTGCAGTAATGTTGAGCTCCAAAATAGGATTTGAGGATGTAAAAAGGGCCCATTTGGGCCACACAATATTTGGACTAGTGAGTCTGCAGGTGACATCTGTCACAAACACATGTCTACACTCAGCCTAGATCTGCAGTAATATGAAGAAAGAAGTGGTGTGTATCTTTATACCTGCAGAAATGATTCCAGCACAACCTTTCTTTCAGAGCCATTCCAACAGAGTTATGGGCCTGCTCCCATCCCTTAATGTTGTCTCAATTGCCCTAAAAGATGTATTATACCCACATTTTATGTTATACTCATTAAACTTTTATATAAAAAGGGGTCTCAAAGTCCAAAAACTTTAGCTAAATCTTAGCTTTTTTTGTGCATTGTTTAGTGAAAAGTCATAAAAATGATTATTTGAAGAGGTATAATAGCACGTTTTGACCAAAGTGTGTGAATGTTTGCAGGTCTTGCAAGCTGACTTGAACTTGCGTGGTGACTAGTGAGAAAGGCCACGTGGGTGGGCATGATTTTTCATGCCTCTCTCTCTCAATGCACGTGACATAGCCAGTAATAAGGAGTAAACAAAATCTCTCTTTCTCTTTTTGTACTAGGGCCCTTTTATACTCAGTGTTTTCTTTGCTATACATTTGTATAGTGAACTTATTACAGAACAGTACTGTTAGAAGTACTGGTAAGTGTTATTAGTTGTTACTTTATGACTACTCATTAGTAGTCAAATGTGAAAATTACCTGACAATCCTGCTGTTAGTTAATGATCGACCTAGAATAAACAAGCAAATGAATTGGAAGGAAATTAGCACACTCTTGAAATCAACATTTTTGGCAAAAATTAGTCAAAAAATGCCCCTTTTTTAAAAAACTCGAAAATTTTGGAAAAATATTTCCAAATATATTTCTATAAATGTCTTTTTTTTTTGTCAAAGTGGCCTAAGAGCTACCTAAGACAGGCAATAAAGACTTGCTAGGGTCACATTGAGGCTGGAGCAGCTGGTAGTGGTCGACACGGTTTGAGCCCCTCTGCGATTGCAGCGACACGTGCCCAGCATCGAAATCGAGGCCCACTCGAGCCACAACAATAATACCACTACAGTTCTAACGAACTTCTACTTCTTTTACTAATAATGTCTACGACTAAAACTACGACTACGACTACGACTACGACTAGAACTACGACTACTTGTAGTGGTTGTTTGGGAAGGAGAGGTGCAGGGTGAACGCTAATCTCGTTAGCCAGCCTCACCCAATGCCATAACACCACCTTTATACTACTTATTATAGCATAATATATATATTATATGTAGTTACCTATAGTAGTATTATTTTGTTTTAGTAATATAGTACTATATCTGTACTTATTTATGAAGTAATAATGTGTAGTACTAATGTTGGAATGTGGCCAAACTTCAAAGGTTTTGGCAAGAAGAAGCTCTTCTTCTCCTTTATACTGTCTCTATGTAGCCTTCATTATTTACTGTTGTGTATATGTAGTAAAAATGAGTTTGGAGGTGATGAAGATGTTTTGACTCAATTAGGATTACATTAAGACTTCATTAAGGGTCATTAATGGACTTCATTAAAGGTCATTAAAGCTCATTAAAAGTCATTAATGGACTTCATTAAAGGTCAATAAGGACTTCATTAAAGGTCAATTAGGACTTCATTAAAGGTAAATTAGGACCTCGTTAAAGGTCATTAAAGGACTTCATTAAAGGCCGTTAAAGGACTTTATTAAAGGTCATTAAAGGACTTCATTAAAGGTCATTAATGCACTTAATAAATATTTAGTGTTTAATAGAACCATTAATTAAACCATTTCATCTACTACTAATTAAGTTGTAAAGGGCTCTTAAAGGGCTGATGAATGTTTGCCAATGTTGAGGTTGAGTTTGAGGGCAAATCAAAGTTTTGTTGTGGTTCATTACAACGACTCTAGGCTGATTGGAGTCCAATCTCATGTTATTTACGTTAATCAAGTCCTACTACGGACTCAGATCAGTCCTTGTTTGGAGTCGCAATCTGGATCCCAAGTTGAATTAGACACACAATTGCCGTTGTCATTAGCAACTTACTTACTTAGTACTTGTAGTCGTTAGCACTTTAGTATTAGTAGTCATAAGGGGTTAAAATTCTCTTAATCCATTTTTTATTGCTCATGTTAAAAATGCACAGTTAGGTAGTGGTCAATAAACGCTTTTTTTTATTTTATACAACTTTTACTTCTTCTTCTACTTGCTCTACTACTTCTAAGTACTTAACACTACTACATTTACTATAGTATTTACTACAGTTTACAGCCTTTACTACATATTTACTAAAGATTTAATATTACTTATAATGTGCACATTTAAATGTGTTTACTGTTCGTAACAAAATTTGAGATTTTGAAGTAATGAGTGACTCCTCTCTCTCTCCTCTTTCTTCGTTGTTGATGGCCACAATCGAGAGACAGCTCGACCGTGTAATTATCAGAGCTCCTAGTAATATTAGTGACCACTACATAAACTTCTTTAATAAAGGCTGTTATAAAAGCATATTACTTATGAAAAGCGTAAGTAAAGAAATTAAGCTTAAAATTTGACATTTAATAGTTTTAAAAGCAGCTAGTGTCAGCGTTTTAATGGTGAAAATTGCCTCTTTTTCAGTCATATAATGTGAATAATGATGCATTGCACAAGACTTTAATTAAAAACCTTTTGAATACTATATGGATGAAAGTAATTAATGAATTTAATTATTCATTAATTAGATCATTTAGTAACTGCTGCTCTATTGAGCACAACTTGACCTAATTAGTCGACTGCATTAACGTTTTGAAAAGCTCGTTCTTATCAGTAATCTCATATATATGTACTCGTAAATAAACAAACAAATAAACAAAGCTAGACGTTTCTTTCCAAGAACTCTGAATGCACTTTTGCAGCAGTTTGTATTACAGTGGATTTTTCTCTCTTCTGAGGAAAGTGCAATCAATGTAGTGTAATAATCACAAGTCAATCAATCAATCAATCAATCAATCAAAGAAGATTTCAGATTGGAAGTGTTATGATGTCACTATACTACTAATATACGTAAGTGCAAGTCATATGAATAAATGAGCAAATTTTGGGCTAAATTACGAAAAAAAGGTTAAAATGTCGAAATAAATGGCATTAATTTCACTAATAAAAAGAGCTAGTGATCATCATTATTAGTGCATCACTGCTTTCATTATTGGCATTACTCCAACCAATCATCAATTTCTTCATAAGAACAGACAAACAATACATTACTCATCACCACACCTTATTCGCATATCTACTAAAGTGCATTAAAAAGAGACAAAGGAGGACTAGATAAAACAGACATTGGACATTTGCCTAATGAACAATGTTAGCACTTTTTT
>JAOXNJ010114020.1:0-11472 GCA_028566655.1 Metis holothuriae
GAAGACGAGTAGAGTACAGTTAGATAGAGTCGGGCACCTCCGCGCAGAGTACTGATGCTGTCTGTTCAGAGACGCGCGCCTTCGAAGCTTGCCGATGGCTACGGCAGACTGGCTTTCCACAGTATGCGCAGCTTTTCGCAGGTAAGCAAAAATGGAAAAGGCCGGCTCGTTTACTCGCTTTAGACGGCAAGTTTCCGCTCTACATCGACACCATCATCAACGAGCACGACTTTTTGGATGAAGACTCGCAGCGAGCAGTGCGCAGGTTAGTCCAAGACTTGAAATTAAGTCCAAACTAAACGATACAACAAGCACACCTCTGAACGGAGGAAAGCTTCTCACATCGCTGAATCAGCCATAATCTAATTAAATTTGAGCGCGGATTAACAGATCTTCCGACTAGTATAAACTCTGATCCTCGCGGGTTCAGTGACTCTTTTTTCTTCTTTTTTTTTTATTATTGAAAAGACAAGTTCTTATTTGCCCTGAAAAATAGCTTGGGATAGATTTCGACGTTTTATTGCGGCTAGTATTCTTCTAGCTGGCGCCAAATAACTCGATAGTAATGACGGTCAACGATCGATATCGTATCAAGTCAGAGCCGCTCTCGAAGAACAGGTTTCCATAAACAGGCACTAGTGCTTCCTGTGCAAAGTTTTTGGGCTGCAGCTGATATCGGCTGCAGTAAATACGCAAAAAAGAACCTCTGCAAAGGTCGTCCAGTTGCGCACTCGCTCGATAACTTTCAAAATGAACTTCCAAAATTGACTTTTGTTATTTAGGCGTCTCGAGCTGTTAAACAAGGTAGCAACAATCGCAGCAACGCCGCCTCCAGTAAGTCGAGTTTATATTTACAAAATTGCCTCTTGATCAAATCTTTATCGCGTTTGTTAACATGAGCCCTTCATCTCTTTGAAATGCAGTCGCGTGATAAACCAACACAAACACACTTTATTTTCAAGGCTTTGTCGTCATCTCCAAAGGTTGAGTTCGCCATTATTTGACATTCCAAATCAGTTCAGCAATCCAAGCACAGAATAACTTGCAATTAAACTTTTGTCGCAGTTCTTTAAAACTGAGATTTTTCAGCAGCAAGGAGCAAACAAGAATCTTGCTTCCTGTTTTTTCGGAAGATGCGCTCACGAGCGGCCAGATTCTTTTGTAGTAAATGGTTTCATGCGATCCTTATTCAGAGCCAAGATTATTTAGCCAAACGTATTTGACGTGGGTCAGAGCTATCTGGGCCGCTGCGCAAACACGCTGAGGCTACAGTTAGATATCACGCTCGCTGGGTCTTGTGATCCGAGCTATTATTGCCGGAAAGCGCTCTTGAAACATTCTCCTTCGGAACGTCAGCAAGGCTCGCTACCTTTTTAAGTGACAATAGACGCAAAAGCACTTGAATCAATTTTATAAATTTTTAACTCGTCAATTTATAATTGGCGATTAATAATTTTCAGATATGATCCTAAAGCCGATCTGCTTACAGCTGAATTGTCTGGGCACACTGCCAGAAGCTTGCTCGGGCATTGCCTCCGGCAGTTTTCGTTGAAAATTTATGACTCCTCGGAGCCAATTTGCAATAGCCATAAACCTTAATAATGCCCGCTTTTGAGTTGTTTTCATAAATTTTTGGACCAACTTGAAAGTCTCATCCTGACTGCATCAACTAGAAATTAAACTTAGCAAAAAATGAAAATAATTATAAATTACGCGCTCTATTTTGAAACTCGTAAGGTGCCGATTTTGCGTTCCAGACTTTGCGCTGATGAGCAGTTATTAACATGATTGATTGCGTCATCCTCTGTCTGAGAAAGTGACCGTCGTATTTGACAATGCTATTTGATATGCAGCTCCTTGGGGCACAATTTGGCGCGTGCCCAGGGCCAACAACCTTATTGCCTATAGACGAGAAAGGGAAAGGTGGCGCTAGAAGAGGCAGATACGGACACAAAAGAGTGGATAGCCCGCATGTTCTAAAGAGCCTTTAAGAGAATTAACGTTTTGGGCACGCGAGGCGAACTTGAGCCGGAACAAGATATTCCAAGCGCGCTCAGAACCTTACCACCGCCAGAACCTGAGAAGCCCCTTTGTCAACAAAAAACACTCAGCCAAGGCGCAAGAGCTCGGAAGAGAAGTGTTTTCAGAAGACGGCGGGCCTGGCAAATGATGTGTTTCAAAAAGGTTTTGATTTTATCCTTGATCAGTTAGTTTTGCAGAAAAACCTAGGCTCGTGGGATAGAAGCGAGTTTATTTGAGACTCGATTCTCAGAGACGGACTATTGTAAGCCGGGTC
This sequence comes from Metis holothuriae, assembly GCA_028566655.1. Classification (NCBI taxonomy): domain Eukaryota; kingdom Metazoa; phylum Arthropoda; class Copepoda; order Harpacticoida; family Metidae; genus Metis; species Metis holothuriae. The sequence continues at coordinate 2,297 of JAOXNJ010114020.1, forward strand.
TGTGCTATTCTAAGATCGAGCATGCGAATTTCTCAATTGGCAAGCGACAAGATAGAAAGATTATGTTTTCAGGCAGGCGGTGAGAATTTATTTTTATTTGTTCTACTCGTGTTTGGTCCTGGGCGATATTGTGCTTGAGGCGACTGCAAGTCGAGGCACATCCGACAGTTGCCTTCCCACGGGCCAGACGTGTCCAAACACAGATTATATCACACATTCGATAAAAATCATGTCCGGCACTCTCTGCAGCGATGAATAGCGATTTACGTGTACTGATTTTGCGCTCGTAAACGCTCCCCAGTCATGTTTTATCTTCTTTTTGGAATGTTTAATACAACTTGAACTGTTTACTCGCACGAGAAAAAACTCGCGAGGGAAAAATCAGGGATAGTTCACATGTTCATCAATCATGTCTCGCAACACATCGCTGTACAAAAAACAGCCTCGCTAGTTTGTTTAAGATGTCTAAAAACGGTTTAATAGGTCCAGAAGCGCATATGGGAAAATCTCACTATTTAGCAGTGCATAAATTAAAAGTCGGTTAAGCTGTTCAAACAAGCAATCCAAAACTACTTCCGGCAGGGACATCACCAATATTTAGCAAACGGAAGTCGACTTGAACGTGGCCCCTTTAAACTAACTTTAGCAGTAAAGAGCTCTTTTTAGATGCATGGACTCGACATCATGGACGGGGAGGACGATGTTTGCCTCTCGCAATTGTGGACGCTGGACCGGAAGAAGCAAGTCTGGGCGCGCAACAAAAGCGCTGGAATCCGGCGCAGCGCGAGTACCCCCAGCTCTGTAAGTACTGTAACTGCAGGGCTTGGAATGGCAGCATTGTGCTGGCGAATCTAACCTTTTGTCACTCGCAGGGGGCCGTCCACGTTCTCAGTAGAGGAGATCAAAAGAATTACTTCTATTCATTCGCGCTGAAGAAAAAGAGAATCGTTTTTGAAGTATTTCTGGACGCGAGCTACTGCATTACGCGGCTCTATTATGTCCAGCTTGTAAAGACAGGGTAACTAGCGGGTGAAATGTTTGAAACTTTCGAAATATTTTTTTTTCATTCAGCGCAAGAAGCTGTTTGACCGCGGCCCTACTGTAGCTCGCCTCCAATTGACCATATTTGTGCAAGTGTCACACCACAATGCGATTTCACTGTGTTCTCATCTGGCCATGTTATATTTCCTTAAACGTTTAAATCCTTTTATTGGACAAGCAGTCATTCAACTTCGCCTCAGATTTAAATTTTACACAAGCCTGCTGATTTCGCGAAAAACACATAATCAGTAAGGCAGAGCGCCTTTTTTTGAGTTTTCAACTCCGCTCCTGAAAAATACTCAACTCCTGAAAATGTTGTTCAGCGCTATCGGGTAGTCCCGCGCATCACGCAGCTACAACCGACTTCCGAAGACTCCGATATGGAGCAGAGCAATGAGAATAGAAACGAATTCGCCTCTCTCGACCGGCGTGGGACGATGAAGACGTCTTCCTTTATACGCAAATTTCGGCCGCTCAGGAATGGCTCGCGCAACTCTGAAATTCTTTTGAAATTTAAATTCTATTGTCGCGACGAACATAAGAAAAATAGTTTCTTCGAAAAATGTGCTGTGCTATCTTTTCCAAGAGTTCTTGGATTTCATTTATCAGTCCCGCTTGCCATCCGTTGCCGGTAGTGACGTCCGGATGCTTGTCTAAACTCAGATATTTAGTAATAATTTGCTGCGCACCAATTTAAGAAATATTTTCGCGTTCAATGTTCAAAACATTCCCCTGTATTTGAAGAAGCATGAGTGCATGTCATCTTCTTTTAGAGTTAACTCGCCGAAAGGCAGATCTGCTCTGGATAAGTGAGGGCGCACGCTCGCTCTTACAGAGCTTGGTGCTTGCTCTCCAAACAATACGCACGATTATCGTTACTGGTTACCCAGTGGTCAAGAGATGAGATCATTTTTCTTACACTAGATATTTTAATTTTTTTAATTAAAAGAAGACCGTTTTTATCAGAGATCGAGAATGAGCCAAAACAAGTAATCACCGAATCAGAGAACGACCTGTGCGGAAGAAAACTATCACGATTGGGAATCCGATTTTAAAGTCCGGCATGGAGAATTTGTGTCGCTACAATTGCCGCGATTTGTCGACGAGCGGCCAGAGGACGACAAAACTGTCCGACAAGACGGACTCGGACACGACAAGCGGGCTTGGCCTCGACATCGGCCTCAACACAGCTAGCTCGGACTCGGAGCGATCAGAGAACTTCTTCTCCGAATCCGGCAAGAGGTTTACGCAACTGTACCTCTCCGACTCGACCTCGGGTTCCATGCGCCGCTCAAATAGTATTTATGATAATCTGAACGATGCGGAAACGACGAACTTATCGACGAGTCTCAGCGCAAACAACAACGACGATTTTGATCAGATGCAAACCCCAAATAACACCCTAAATCCGAGCAAGGGAAGCGATTCTTTCGCAGAGGAGATGGATTCACTTCAAAAGGGCATGTTGGAAGAACTCGAAAGCATAAAGCGCATGCTTTCCGATGTGAACCTGCTTTTTGAAAAAAACGACGACACCCTGGAACGACCAAAACAGGAAAGATTCACGACGAAAACCATCTCTATTTATATTGAGAACAGCGGTATCAAAACTCTCGGGCAGATTGTATTTGCTTTGTCACTCATTTCCTATTTCATTAAATTTCAAACGGGCAAGAATTAATTTGTGACCAGTTCCATTTTATGTTGAAAATGACGTTTTAATTAAAAACTGTCCTTCTGTAAAGTTTGCTTGTTTGGCCGTTGTTCCAACGTGACTTTGTAGTTTCAGCACTTGTCGGTATTAATTTACGAACGCCCATAAGTGGCTAACCATTAGCTCCGACCCTCTGTGGTCGTTTGACTCTACAAAGCCTTATTCTGTATAAAGTTCGCTTTAGCCAAACTTTGCACTTGACGAGCAAACAGCTTGAAGGTCGATTGCTAAAGAACCAGACCATCGACGACATTTACAATTTTGATTTACTTTCATGAATCTTTAAAAGTCGAAAAACGGAACGCATCGGCAAACCTTCGATTGTCTTTTCGGTGACGACGACGAGATAGATGACGAGCAACAAAACATAGTCGAGCTTTTTATTCCAGAATCAACATATGACGCCTCGTCAACTCGTTCATTTTCGGTTTCTGCCGACATCAGCGAGTCAATGTGCCCCAGAGATGAAGCAGACTCGCGAGGACCAAACTCAACGATCGACGACTCCGGCCAGGAGTCTGACCATTTCGAGGCCGACCAGTCCTGGCATGCCCCTGTCCGAACGCGAAGCTGCAGAAAACGATTGAGGTGGAAGAGCTTCTATCGGGACCACCAGCCTAGCTTCCGAAGTCGAAATGTTCAGTTGAGCAACCTCTCTGCCGGACAAGTAAGTTTTAATTTTGTTAAACCAGCTTTAACAAAACTTCGCAGGTGATGATGCTCCGAAAGATCGCGATGCTCCGGCTCACGTCGTACATGGAGAGGTACAGCACAATCAGAAATACGGAAACTATGGCTTGGTAAGTTTTCTTTCGAACGAGTTTTGAGGTCGCCCTTGAATAAAAGTCCCGTGATAGGCAAAATATATCACTCGCTGGGCAAACTTGGCATTGATAACTTATTCAAACACACTTAAAGTATCTCTACCTGAACTATTATCAAACTTGAGATAACGGTCGCGCTACCGTTTTTGAAAATTGTGCGCTATCGGCGCAGTTGACGTTGGACAGGCGATAGGAAACTTTTGACCTCAGAAAAGTACTCTTCTTTCCTTAAAAGCATGCGCTGTCATTTAGAGTAAAACAGTAAACAGTGTTTGAAGTACTCTTTTATGAGCTGCTGGTTCATTTATGCGCATATGTGGTTTCTCAGTCAATAGACATTCGAAACTCTCAAAGTTCAAAACCATTCGGGTCACTTCAAAAGCTAACCGATGAGCTCAGAAGGAGAAATTTAGCCCTGATAATGAGCCTGGTTTAGGTCCCTGCCGTTCAAACTCAACTTCAAGCGGCTGAAGAGCAACTCTTTGCGGGCCAAGAAAAATATGTTCGGAGTAAGCTTGCTGAAGAACACGCAGAATTATGGCCAGCCACTGCCGCTTCCCATGCAACGGGCATTACAGTATCTTCGTCGCAACGCAATGACACAACAGGAAAGTGCTCGACAAGACTTTCGACATGATCAGACAGCGCTCAATCGCGAATACTGATCTTCAAGTCGCGTAACTAAAACAAGATCTGTCGCTTAAAAAAACATCAAAAAATTTCGTTTGTCGAGCTTCGAAAGGGTTTATTTCGAAAATCAGGCGTTAAAACTCGCATTCAAAAGCTTCGCCAGACAATGGAAGCGAATGCCGAAGACTTTGAATTTCAATTTGACAATTTCTCTCCATACGATATCGCAGACGTAGTGAAGGGCTACTTTCGCGATTTACCAGAACCGCTCATGACCGGGAAGCTCTCTCAGACCTTTACCTCAATTTTTCTAGGTTTGAATTTTCCTATTAGGAACTCCTCTTATTTTTATTTTCGCAGACATTCCACCGCAATACTGGCTCAAAGCAGTTCAACCCGCTATTATGCTTCTGCCCGATGAAAACCGAGAAGTTCTGCAAACATTGCTCTACTTCCTGTCCGATGTGGCAGGCAAGTCTGACGAAAACTCGATGACAGCGGACAATCTCGCCGTTTGCTTTGCGCCTTCCCTCTTTCAGCTGAACCTCAATTCCTCCCGTTCATCAGGGAGCTTCCTGCGCCGCCGGAACGGCTCCTCGAATATGCCCTCACCTGACGAAAGCACGCGTATACACAACGAGTCTGTCGCCGCGCACAAGTGCTTCACCTTCATGATTAAAGAGTGCAAAAACCTCTTCCGTATCTCAAAAGAAATCATCACGCAGTGCAACCTGGGTGTGATGGAGCAGCCCGAAGATCTTCTCCTTGCCGAGCTAGGAAATATGCCATCTGTGCAGCAGCTCAACAAGTTCGTAGAAAAGTAAGTGCACGCCTCTTCCGCCTCAAAGTCCAAACATGTTGTCCTTCAGAAAACTACAAGTAGACTACAGCAGCTCGAGCTGGTCGAAATACCAACTCAATACGAGTTGCTCTTCAGTTTCTGTGCATACACGGAAGTGCGACGACGACATGCCGCTAAAGCTTTTCCGCTGTCGCATGGCCATTCAAGGCTGCCCAAAGGTAAGGCCAATATTTTCTTAGATTCTGACAAAGTGCAGTCACCACCGGAAGCTATTTGAGATCATCAAAAATGATACAACTTTTTTGTTTTACCAGAATCTAGAATAAGAATCACCACGACGCATCTAGTAAATTCGATTCTAGGACGTCTTGAATGCTATTCTCCACGAACGGAGCCAGTGGGATCCGGACCTGCTCGAAATGCGCAACATCGACAACTTAGATGAGACGTCGGACATGACGCAATACGTCACCGGAAGCATGTCGCCACATCCTCACCGTGACTACGTAGTGTACAGAGCTTGGCGTTATCGACCAAGCGGCAAGTGTGAGCTTTTCGTCACCAGCACTCGTCATTCGAAGGTGAGGGCTTCATTGTCTCTATTTCACTTTTATGTACCTCCGGCTTGTTCGTAGACTTCAGTAAATAACGTTTCCTCATATAAATGCCATCACATCGTGACGGCTTTATTAGCCTTCAAACACAACGAAAACGAACTTATTTTAGGCACCGCTAATCGGCGATGTTCGTGGAGTCATCCTTCTTTCTCAATGGACTATCGAGCCTCTCGAAAACGGCAAAAGCTATCTCACTCATATAACTCGTTTTGATACTCGCGGTCGCGATCCAAAGTGGTATGATAGGGTAAGTGCTGCACAAATGCCGCGCAGGACGTTTTCATTGTTCGATTTAAGGTGGCTGGAAATCAACTGGCGACGGAAATACGTCGCATTCACGAGCACCTGGCCAAGTCGTAACCAGCAGTGTAAATTTTTGTAAATTCAATGCAAAACTTCCTGTATATTGTTCAAACAGCACTGTAACAGCATCTTTGGAATGTTGGCGGGCCAACTATTCCGAGCCGATACACACTCTATCTCTCTGCAACAGACCCTGAAACGCGTGACATTTTCTGTCACAAAAAACAATACACCAAAGCCATGTACGTCAGACTGACAGCGACTTCTTATTTTACAGACATAAGCAAGTAAATATTTTCAAAAATTTAGTTTCGGAAATAAATTTAGCAAGATATTCTGCCAGTTTAAGCTACTGGAGAATAATTTTCGCACAATGTTTTCGAGATAGAAAGCTAAAAAGAACGGTACTCTTCCATGTTTGCAGCTTGCCGAACGTCTTTAACTTGATAATAGCAAGTCAAAAGCGACAGCAACTTTCAGTCGTTCTTGCTACGTCAGCGAAATGTAGAAATTCTATTTCTGTGAACGAGTTCGAAGACAAATTCTGAGCGTGACAGCTGCATCAGTGGGGAATCAACTTTTGACATTTCCGAGGTGGTCAATAAAAGTTTTTCAAACGGCCGTGACGTCATTAACCTTGGAATCGTATTAGGGCGGTTTTCGTTGTCAAAATACATAATCGGGCAGTTATGATAATGACATCAAACTTTTCTTGTTGGAAAGTCGTTCTGACGTTACTACGACAGATGGATAGTTTCGAGGTCAAGTAAATCGTTCTCGCTTGCTGTTACTGCACTTTTTACTAATTTTAATCAGAAACTTTTGATGATTTCTCGCTTCAAATTAAAAATATGTTTATAACGAGCTAAAGCAGATAACGAAATGCGTTGGACCAGGGCGTCAATCTTGCTCAGCCGAAAGCGGAACTTTCCTAGAGGGCTTGCGCGCAACAACAAGAGAAGTGAAATTTAAGGATAATAAATGTGCTTAGATCTGAGAAGAGCATTCTCGATTGTAGCTGTTTTAGGAAAGAGCTTTTAAAAATCCGTGCCGTTTTTTTTTGTTATTTATTCATCAGATTTAAAGCTTACGAAAGAAAACCTTATTGCGTTGAGTCTTCTCGCCTTCTCGGTCTTTGTATTTATACAGGACCCAAGAACCGAGAATTTTTGGCCACTTATTGGAATCGGCCTTGCTGGATTGACTATCATTGTTTCTGTCGTAGGAATTCTGGGAATTTCTTGCTCTTCTGGCCACTGTCTTAATTTACATATTGTATTGGCGACTTGCAGTCTGTTTGTTTACGCGAGTATTTCAGTCTTCTCAGGCCTCAGATTTTCAGGTATTTCTTTCGTTGATTTTATTTATGAATTTTAAAGACATAAATGTCTACCGATTGCTCAAGAAAAACGATATTTTCAACAATTTCGACGCGGAAGATGACGACGTTGGCTCTGGAATGTTTGACTGTGAGCCCAATTTCACAGACGTGCAAAGGAGCGAAACCAAATATGGCGAGCTTGACAGTTGTCTACTCAATGGAAGATTCTTTGAGATTTTAGGCCGGGTCTTTACTTGTAAGAATACAAAATTTGAATTACTTTGTTGACCCTAATTAAAGAAGCGAAATCGTTGGAGACATCGAACAGCGCTATTCTCTTGACTGTTTCTGTCGTCAGCGGCTTTCAGACGATTCTGAGCGTAATTCAGCTGATTTTCACGTGCACGGCGAAGCGCAGCATCACCAACCCGACACGAGATCACCTCGTTATTGACGACAAAAGTTTATAATAAACATTTTGATAAAAAGAAGCATCTCTTCACTAAATTTAGCAGTTTGTCGAGTTTGCAAAGAGCATCAAGAGAGCAATTCCATGACAGTATTCCTTGTCTTTCGACAATCATGAACTTTGCCTCCTTTTTGCCTTCAGCCTTGATCTACGAAAAAGAAAACTCGGCAAGAAGATTCTTCTCTTGATAATTTATATTTTCGAATCCTTCTCTTGCGAAGGGTTTTTTAGAATAAGCAAGAGCTCTGCCGAGTTTTGAGAGGAAAACGCTCTAGGAGTATCTGGTAACGCTGGATGCATTGTCCCCATTGAAAGCGGCGGGCCTTTTGGGCACAAAGCCCGCGGCGCCAGGCACAATGTCCCACAAGTGGAAAACCAATCCGCTCCAGATTATGTTCTTTTTTTGTAGTTATGGGAACTATGATAATCCAGCAAGTCTTAATCTTAACGAGTCCCCATGCTGGGAAAGTGCAGCTGCGAGCAGGTTTTGGGCATTTGTTTTATTTTGTACAGTGAACTGACTTCGTAGAATGGTCTTTCAGAGGCGTACTGATCTTTCAATTAGTTCCATGTCTGGCTCGCGTAGATGTAGTTCGCTCCCGAACTGGAGAAGTATCGCTGCGGATCAGCCAACGCAGCGGCGAGAGTAACTGTATCTGCTGGTGCGCCAGTGGCACCAGTTTCAATCTCGTTCGATCCAACAAGGAACATAGTTGATAAATCTCCGAGTTTGTGGCAGAACGAGCAAACCGAGCCACGATTGAAGCGAGCAGAGTGATTGGAACGACACTGTGGAACGACACCGACAAAGTTCTGCGCTTCGTGATCGAGGCAAGTGCTAAAGTTTTGTCAGAAATATTCGATCGGAGCTATCTTTACCTAAGCGGGGCGCATCTAGAGTTGATCAGTGGATTACTGTTTCCAGTACGAGACCGCAGAGTGACGAGACAAACGTCATTCTCGCCCGCACACGTAGTTGGGGTATTTGTTCGGCAGGAAGCCATGTCCTGCCCGTGGCATTCCATGCAGTCCTTAATTTGAATGAGACGTATTCAATGAAGTCAGTCATACAGTATGTACGCCACTCCTCACGGATGGAGTAAATGGATTTCGTTTGAATTCCACTTTTTCAATTTCGTTCTGCTCAGCAGCAACGCTCGTTTGCGCGGAAGTAGTTAAGATCTCAGTCGTGGTTGGCTCTTCTGTCGTTGTCGTCGTCGTGGTTGTACTTGTTGTTGTTGTGGTCGTCGTGGTTGTTGTTGTCTCTATAGCGTTGATCTCAAACATTTCGTCGGTATTGTCTCCGCTCGCGCTGTCGCCAAAAGCGCTGTCGAAGTAGTTGCTGTAGTTTTCTTCGTAGTTATAAAACTGCGGGTCTAACTCGGATTCATTTTTATTCTATCTATTTTCTTTTACAGATAATCATTAGTTTAGTGAAAACTGATTGTCATTTTT
>JAOXNJ010114353.1:0-21777 GCA_028566655.1 Metis holothuriae
CAATTTTAGAATTTGAAAAACAACATAATTTGAAAAATGTAGCTTAACTTAGTGTCTCACTTTTTGTAGCAAGTCCAAGCTGGAGATAACCAGAGGAGGATGTACTTTTCACATAGTCGAGAACTTTTGATAATTCAACCCCTTTAAACTTCGTCTTATCTTTTACAGACATTATTTCCCTTGGAACATCAGTAATAGCTTTGAAAATACTCAGCTTTAACTCATCACTAGTCAAATTGGAATGAAACGCACTTATTAAAAGGTCAAGAACTGCAAACCGAAGCGTTCTTACCTCATTCGTATCTTTGACATGAATAGTCCTGATGATCAATGAGTTTCTCTTCGTTGCGTCACTAACAGTCTCAGTTAATTCTAGTTTCAATAGTGATTTCAATAATCTAAAGTGGAATAGCTGGATGGCATTACCATCATCCAGATATTCTTGAATATATGTCGGTATTCTTGATTGATACTGGCAATTAAATCCGTTATAGTAATCCTCAGTGCTGAAACGTGAAATATTCGTAATAAACTCGTCGTCACCAATAATAGCAAAGAACTTTTCGGAATATCGTATCGCCACTCTCCAACTGCTTTCGGAATGAAATAAGCTGCGAATAATTCCCTGAATATCCCTCACAAAGGGCAAGTACGCTGAATACGACCTTTCTCCTAGGTGACTTCGAAACTTTTCATGCAGTTCGTGATCTTTGTCAGAATAAATTGATAGTACTTTGTCCAAAGCACTTATGGAGTGCTCCTCCTGCACATTAGACAAGAAACGAGTCACATCGAGAATTTGGGATAGTTCTTTCGTGGATTGAATGGAATCAATTTGGTCTACGTACTCATCCAGAATTGAGTTAATCACTCCTTGTATGTTAACATTCCTCTGATGATATAGATAACCTAGATTGATAGCTATATTGTGGATAAACGATTCATACTCCGATAGTTTTTTCTTTAACCACCCCCTTTGGGAAATAGCCCTAGAAAGGATGAAATCACTGTATAAATCAGGCTTAATTAGCTTCAGACCTCTTCCAATAATCACCTTTTCTTTTTCGAAAAATTGAAATAGTTCGGTCACCTGTTCATTTTCAATACCTTCAAAACTGGAGATTAACTCATGGATTCGAATATCCTCAATGTTAACTGGTTCAATTAAGGCGTATGTATTTAAAAACTTTTTGAATTGAAACTTCCCAACTCCAAACTCGCTTTCTACCACTTTGGCTACCTTATCGAAATGTCTGAAAACATACTGGCGAAGAAAATCGTCATCCTTTATTGAGTCAATGCTCTTTGAACTTCTTACAGAATCGATTAGAGATTGTATGATAATTGGCACACCATTGGTGAGTTGTAAAAAGGAATTCTTGAATCGCTCTAATTGAAAATTTTTCAATTCTTTGGTCAGTACCGTCCATGTCTCATCTGGACTAAATTTCTCCAAGTGAATTGGCAGTATATTATTCGAATTTCTCAATGAAATAGAACTGAGGAATGAATCAAGTAAAGACAAACGAATCGTGAAAATAAATTTGACCTTGTTCTTCACTTGACTCGTTAACTCTAATAGACTCTCCATTGTCTGAGAATGAAATCTATCAACGTCATCTATAAGAACAATATAATCTCTCTTACCTCGTAAGTTTCTCTGTAATCGAACAGAATCAAAATCGGTTGTTGACAGGACAAGCGGAAACCAATTATTCTCACTACTCCTTAACTGGTCGAAAAGTTCAACAGCTAAACGTGTTTTCCCCATTCCCGCACTTCCACTCACACAGGCAACTCTCAACTTTTCATCATCAAGAAACCGATGGAGTTCAGCTACCTGATCTTGACGGTAATAAAAGGTATTCCCCATTTGGTTGACCAACTCAATTTCAGAGGTACGTTGATTTGCGAAATAATCCCGATACTCAATTAATTCGGAATTATAACCTTCAACATACTTGCTCATCAAAACAGGGTGATGAGATAGAATTGTGGCGATCTTTGCGTCATCCCAAATATGAACTTCTAGTTGAATGTCTAATTCAGATAAAACCTCTTCTGAAGTCTTCAATAATTTTCTCAGTCGCTTCGGTCCGATTTCGACATTTGTGATTAAGATAAAGTGATTTGCTTCATCGTTTGTCAACTTCTTGAGTTCAGATTTAATCTCGATTCCTAACCTATCTATATTCCTTTGTCTACCCGTTTCGGGAGCGCAAAACTTTGCTTGAATCCGCCACTTTCCAGAATATTTACCATACTTACCTTCATACAGACCATCTATCCCCCCATCACTTCCTGGAGCATTAAATGGGACGTAGTTCACACCAAGTTCGAAGTCAAGAGCATCGTTACAGAAAGCCTGAAACGACTCTCCATTGAAATTTAACCAATTTACTCTAAGCATTCCTAGTCGTAAGAAGGTGACGCTCCATCTATGCTATATGACCAAGTCTTCATTGCACTTGGAACATGTGGAATTCGGAACGAGATATACGTTTCTTCCCCAGCTTTGAAATACTCATAAATCACGAAACTCTGTTTGTCCAACAGCGTGTTCGTGCCAGACATGAAAGAAATAGTAATATTCAAATCTTTATACGTTGCTAGAGTAGCACTGTTCTTAATTCTTCCAGAAATAGTCGCACCGTCATTTTCGTACTCAGCTTCTCTAAACAGTCCTCCATTCCTTACCTTCTTTTGATGAGTTTGCATGTTTAACTCTCCTCCTGACAGGTATTTTAATGGGGAGTTCAACTCTCTTTCTTCCAAAGTCATCTTTAATTCTTCATCGGATTGAGGAGCGTTGTACAGATTACCATCCGATCTATTACATGAAGAGATTACGAGTAGTGAAAGAGTTAGAATGAATAGTGATTTCATAGTGTGTAGTCAAGTTATTAATAGTTGTGTTCACTTTGTGTGAAGTCCAAATTCGGAACTTTCTAATATAGCAAAATCAGCGAACTGTAGGGCTGTTAAATTGAATCAAATAAGCTCTCAGATTATCCATATTGACAACCTTAGTTTTTCTAGCGCATTACTATCTATCAAAGCTTACTTCCCCATCTTTGGATATGTTTCTTTAAATGAGTTTTATCTCCGCCTTGAAAATATCTACCTTCATTTAGAGTATCTATAAGCGATTTAACATCATTTGCGTGCTCTCTACTCCAACCCAACTCTCTAACCATGAACGAAGCTACAACTTCTCCGTCCAATTCATCAGTATATTTGTGAAGCGCTCGTATGTACGTTTTAGCTCGATGATTATCAGATCCATGATTTATTCCTGTTAACAAATTAACTGTGGCTGTCAGTTCTTTCATTGCTTCACACACAATTGGACTTGGAACTGTAATTGAATTAGATTGACTGTTCGTCCGAATGTCTTTTGGATTCCATGTTTGAACCCAATTTTCTAGTCTTTCTGGTAACCATGGAATTGCAATTATCGCTTTTACGCCATAGAAATCATCAATTTTCATTACATCTTCTCCATCTAACCCCATTGTAATCACAATATCTTGAGGCGGATGTGGGTCTGAATATGTCTTTCTGGTCTTTATAACAAATGTAGGCTTACAATCACTAAACTTAGTCCCTGTGAAAAGTTTCTTAACCACATCTCGACCAAACAATCTTTCTAACCAACCAACATTACTTTTTGTTAAAGCTAGTAATACAACTCGTTTTACTTCATCATCGCTTTGTGCTATTTTGCATGCAAACTTTATCGCTTCGAGGTACGCTTCGTCATCATTTCCTCTAGTGTTTATGTAGAACCTGTTCTTATTCATATTTAGTCAGTGTTTTGTCGTAGATTTCCAATGGATCAATTAAACTAAAAATAGCATTTAAATATGATATTTTCATTCTAAACTGGTAAATACGGAAATCTAGCTTAAACATAGCATATAGGAGTTAAACTTGTCAAAATATGAGTTTCATTTCAACTGGATTTTACAATTTCTGAGTTCTACTGAGTTCAAGTTTAATTCGGTATATTTGATTCTGAAAAAGAATTAACCTAATGAGGAAAGTAATTGCGAAAACACAAGACGATATAACTCCTGAAAACTTAGTTCAATTAATCGCGGAATCAGAGATTACGGAAGCCCCGGAAAAATTCACGAATGAAGAAAACTCTCTCTTCGTAAAACGCGCGAAGCTTTGCTATCTTCTGAACGATATTGAGTTTACAATTGAGAGTTATGGCTTAGCAAATTTTTTCATTGAGTATTCTGATCAACTACCTGAACTACACGAGCTAGGGGATTTGCTTAGTGAGTTTGGGTTTGAAGACACCGAAACGGCTATTCGCTTAGCCTTGTCCTTCTACAATGATCAAATTGATAAATTTCAATATCTATTGAACGATCCTGACGACTATTTCGAAAAGTTGGAAGAACTTGAAGCTGGATTCAAGGGTTTAAGTCCCGAGGGAAACTTCTTCATTCCGTTGAATAAAACTATAGTTGAACTAGCAGAGATGGTAAAAAAGAATCCAGAAGATTTTTATGTTTTTACTAATTCGTAAGACTTTCGAAATTGACATTATCCCAGTATGTTGAAACCTCGATATTCGATTTTACGGAATTATTGAGGAGGGATTGCTTTATATTGGCTGCCAAACCTGTTAGATCAGCGTTTATTTCCAATGCAATCTGAGAATCACTCCATGTAGGATTATCTGATTTTACTTTGTTCCATCTTTCGGCAACATAATTTTCTATTCGCTTCGTGTAATTATCGTGTCTGCTATGAACACCTCCATTACCTTGAATCTTTTTCTCTAACATGATTAGGTTGTCCAATGAGTTAGAACCATTTACATCGAAATGCTTGAATCCCTCAATTTCAAACCATTTCCTAAACGATGCGTTTTTAAATAAATCTATTGGAAAGATATGATGTGATTCAAAAGTATTGAACCCATTCGCCTTTAATCGCGTGAAATAGTCTCCCCATTTTTCATTGGTTTGTTTCGTAAAGGTTTGTCCGTTTTTTACGAATGAATAATCCGCGACCGAATTAGGAATATCTGGATCACCAAGGTCTAAGAGCTTCTTATTATTCCTATTAACGCGATTAGACTCACGTACTGCTTTGGCACATTTTGAGAATCCAGCTGCATCTAATGCACTAGCTAAAGAACCATCAGATCGCTTACCAACACGAATCGCTTCTAGTAGTGGGTCGGGTCCAGATGTTATTACTATTTCATCACCTTTTTGGTAGATGGACAAAGCACCTATTTCCTCGACTCCATTGTCTCCGATTTTAAAGGTAACCTCACCAATTTCATGAACAAGTGTATATGTATTATCTACCTGACCAAAAACAGTTGGTTCAATTACATATACTCCTTCATCCGTGAATTCAATGATGGTTATTTCCGTTCCAGTAGATTTCTTGAAGAGTACTTTTTTGAGTTTGGTGATTTGATCCTTCGCTGTTTTAAATCCATTAAGTGTACCCGACTTGACCTTATCCAAGAATTGCAGCGTCTTCTTCGAGAAATTGACAATGTCGGCTGAGAAGGTGGAGATTTTTGCCGCCCAATTAACTTTGGTGAATGGAATAATAATCGTTAACGCCATTACGGTATATTCCCCCGTTTTATGAGCTTTCTGATATATATTACCCTGAAAATCTTCGTTTACCTTGTTCTTTATGTCATCAAAGGATAGATTGGCTATGGCTGTGTTCACCTCTTGCCTAAAGTTCTGATCACAAAGGTAGTCTGCGATCATGCCCAAAGACTGTGCTAATCCTTCAACTTCTCCTAAGGCACCATTAACGATACCACACAGGAAGGCGAATTCAACGTGAGATTCGTTGTCTTCCGATAACCATGTGGCAGGTTGCGCTTCATTGAATAAATTGTAAAAAGTAGGATCGTAATCACTATGAGTGGGGTCATAGTACTTTTCATCGATGTAGGCGTAATCTAGTAAGCCAGAAACTATTGTTCCAAACCCTTCTAAACCAGAAGAAACGGATTCACAATAAAGTTGTGACAAGAGAGCTAATCCACACCCTCGCCATTCCGTTCTTCGTTCGATTTCGTTTTCATACCTGCTGCCCACATTTTGCCAACTGTAAATATCTCGACCGTTGTGAACAAAGGAAAACTCTTCATAACAATTTCCTAGTCGCGGCTCATACAAACGGTAAAATATCCGTCCTCCTGCGGCGGGAGCCTGTAAAGAAGAAGGGGGGAGCAGACTCGATTGAACATCTGCGTACGTTAGTGAGGTATTCGCATTCTCAAGTGAATCGAATAATTGTTTTTCGATGTATCCAGCGAATAGTCTGGAATTCCCGTAATCAGAATACACAGGGACGTACACATCGCTATTCAATTCAAACGTGATGAGTTCTTTATTCATGTATACATTGGAAATACCCGAGAGCGCTACTGGTGATCCGCTCAAACTTAAAATACCATCGTAAGGGTTGTTTGTGATGGGAGATTGCAGTCCAGCTGCAATAGGTTGCGAACCAGAAGTGTCACTATATACAATTCCATCGAGCGGTATTTCTACTCCAAGGCCGTTCCCTTGTCCGTCAAATTGAATGCAACGGATTGATTGGTGTATTTGAGACAATACAACCGTGTAATCTCTTTCAAAAATGAACTTGTAGAAATCAGTACTGTGTGTTGTCAAGGTAACCAACGATCCTGTACCTGTCGGCGGGATGTATTGTGAACCTAGATCTATTTTTCCATCAGGTTTCAATTTATAGTATCCTGCACTTCCAGAGCTGCTAGAAGGCCAGTATGCTGTTCCTGTTGAGTCAATTACTATTGCCAATCGACCCGCAGCATTCGGAGTCAATGAGCCGACAAAAGCATAAGGACTAAAGCCACTATCTAGTTTTATTGTTCGGTCATCCAAGTCTTTGAAGACATCAGATGTAGTAAACGAAACATTTGGAGGGATACAGATATAATCGACTACAGTCAGTGAATATGCCGCATCCTCCACATCATCCCATAAACTCGGAACCACATCAAAATCCCTTAACTCCTTCCACTGCGCTTTCGTCAAATTCGTAGGATTCGCCGAATAATCCATCAAGTTATTGGTCGCGCCTTGATCTAAACTGTGATGATTAAATGTATGTTCCAAAGCACCCATTCCATGACCCAACTCATGTGAAATCGTTTGCAACACATTCTGCTGCGAAGCCTTCACAAATCCCATCGAGCGACCACGAACCATGTAACCCAATTCACTCGGACTATCAAAACCATTCACCAAGAAGAGGTAGTACTTATTCTTCGGAGCATTCGGGTGCTGCTCAAAATACGCATCGCGCAAATCCCGCATGTCTTGCGAGTACTTCGTCAACAATCGTACTTCGTCTGGAAGAGAAATATTCGTTGACGAAGTGAAAGTCCCTGACGTGTCCACCCAAACAGAATCCATGGTAACGGTAACATCAATGTTCGCTTCACCCAAAGTATTATCCAGTTCCGCTTCTATTTGCGCTTTGGTAAGACTCGTACTCGCAATCGGAACCACAATCACTTCCTTGTCCTTTTTCGAATACACCTTCACATTCAACTGACCTACCTTCTGATTATTCACCATCGCGAAAATCTCGTAGTTCCCCGCATTGTTTCGCGCAGGAATGTTCAAGGTCATTTTGGTTGATCCCGTATGCTCTGTATTTCCAATCCAACTTCCTTGTAGCGCAGTCACAGGTACATCAGTACCATCAGACAATTGGAAACTCGCATTCGCGCCCGCAGGAATTTCCACATTCACTTTGTCACCTTCGCCTTTCGCCAAGGATTTATTCGCCACAAAATACTTCGAAGAATCGGCGAGCTGCATGACTTCGTAATTTTCATGCCACTCTATGTGTTCTTTTGGATCGAATCCACGAAGTTCACTATCGTTCTGCGTGAAATGAATCACTTCATCAGGCATCACGTTCCATGTTTCAGAAATAGCAAGGTAAGTGCTGACTACGATCGTTCCATTCGGATAAATCGTGTACTGGTTTCCATTTTCATCATTGACAATGATCGGGTAGTGTGGAGGATCAAATGTAAATTGTTGATCGACTCCATCAACTGTTACCCAAGCGACGCCAGCTGTGGTATCCACCCAAGCAGAATCAATCGTTCCATCCACAAAATATGGATCAATGAACTGTTGGAATTGTTCATCTAGCCAGTTATCCAATCCCTTGGTGATCACATCCACACGTCCTTCACGAACCATGTATTCTGTATCAATCAAAATATCATCAAAGCGCACCTTGGCTCTTGCTCCTGCTAAAAAGGCAATGGGAATAGTTCCTTTACCCGCGTAATGTCCACCACCGAGTTCGTTCACTTCCGTCATCGTCATGATGAACTGACCGATTTGCACTTGTGTTCCGACCGTCGCGTTTTCAAGAACGGTATAGGTACTCGACATGAAAGGCAAGTCGGATTCTCCACAATTGTAAATCCTTGGATCGGGTGTTGTAAATGTTTTTACAGGTGTTGGATCACCAACCACTCCTGCAATCACTCCTGAAACTTTCACTTCGTATGTCGTGCTTGGCTCTAGCTGATAAATGAAATGCTCCGAAGAACTAACTGTTTTGGTAAACCACGGTATTTCAAAACCTTCGTTTCCAGTTGGCTGTTTTCGGTATTCTACAAAGTACTCGTCGAATTGCGACAATCCTTGGTTAGGCGTGTTGTCGGTGACTGTCCACCAAGCCTTTCCCTTTCGCTCCGCTAGTGGATCGGCAAAGAGTTCAATTTGGAGTCCGTCTGCTAGTTGATCATTAAGCGTCAGGGCTTCTCCGTAGACAAAGGTACAAGGTGCGGAAACACCACCATTTTCAATCAACGAAATTGGAATTCCGTTCGATTCAACGCGTGCGGTCACTGTCCAGATGTACGTTCCTCCTTGTTCGAACTGCACATCAAATTCCGATACTTGCGTTGTTGGAGCGACCAAATCATTTTCTTGATACACCAGAATGGAATTGCCACCTAATGCTGAGTTGTTGTTTGGATCAATCCAGTGATGAATTTTAAAATCGTAAAAGAGTTCCAAATCTGCTCCAGCTGGGAATGGAACAGGTGGTGTCCATGTGAAGGAATGGAACATGGTATTGGTATCCAGTTGATCTCCACAATTCGGAACAAAGGCTTGCGGTGGTTGATATTCCTGAATGGGAAGGAAACCACAGTTGTCAGAAGAAAGAACTTGCTGTTGGGCAGACTCTCGAATGACGTCGACACAAATATTGGTAAATCCGTGCGGTAGATCATTCAAATCAACACCACTTGGATTGATGAGGTTGTTTTGTTGTAAATAGGGTAAAAGTTCAAATCCACTGATAGTTAGCGGCATTCCTGGCTCCAACAAAAATGGCTGCCCGATTGTTGCATTTGGATTGGTATAGAGTTCATATCCTGATCCTTCAATTCGGATTCTCAACCGTACCAACACAGGAGGCAAGGTGAAATCTAGATTGGTCAGGGTGATTTGCAAATGGTTGTTTTGATCACCATAATACGAGAGGTAATTCAAATACGGTCCCGTTGTGGTAATGTTTGTCTGCACAGGATAAGTTTGCGCCTTGATGTTTTGCCCAAAAAGTAGCGTGGCGAACACCGTTAGGATGAACGCGAATTTGTTGATTGTTAACGGTCGCAATGTCATGTCTTAATTTTTATTATTATCCTGTAGAGAGTGCTAGTTTACCAGTTAACTACTATCCTTCCGTTAGAAACACCAACTCCATTTTGGGTTGGCTGTTGTTGGTTTATGATTACGGTGTTCTGTTGGATTTTCTTGTTAGATCGAGAACCAAAACGAAGCTTGTAATTGCCTTTCTTTTCTACCACTTTGTAAGTAGTCATTACTGGTTTGTCTTCATCCTCTCCAACATTTGCGATCCTCAAGTACTTCTTCTCAATATTCGGAATTGCTTCATCTTCAAAGTCGATGATAACATGTACGTTGTCGTAGTCAATGTTCGTTACCACAACCCTACTTGCGGGTTCTTCGTTGAGAACTCGGTCGTTGATTGTTACGGTGAATTTCTCTCCTCCTACGGCATAAATTTCAAGATCGCTTCCTATTTGAGCGAATGATGATATTGAGAGTAGTAGTGTTGCGATTAGTGTAATTGATTTCATTTTTGTCTATTTGTTTTTGTATTAAAACTGTATTCCAATATTTGCGATGATCATGAGGTTTTGACTGTTGGTAGAGCCAACAACTGGGAGTCGGTTGGTGAAGTTTCCATTGAGCGACATGGAAAGTTGACCGTATTTCTTGTCCCACCATTCGGGAGAGTACCTGAGTGATGTTCTGAAGTTGAGTACGTGATTCGAAAGTGCCGCATTCTGAAACTGACGGTTGTAGGTTGTTCCAAGACTCAATCGCATTTTTTTATCCAAGAGTGTCTTCCCAACATTGATTCCTGGACCGATGTACGATGTCGTGTTCCCCATGGCAATGGAGCGATTCGCGTTTAATGTCCATACAAGAGACAATCCCGACTTGAACTGCAAACGATGTCCGAACATTCCGCTGTATACGTCCACAGGAGTTTGAGTGGTATCGACACCAACGTTTAATCCGAAGGCTCCTGCATCATCCAATCGACCTGTGATGTTCTGTGACTGAGCGTACGACCCTGTTAAGTTCATGGATTGTCTGAGTGAATCTCCAAACGAGTAAGCTAAAGATGACGACACATTTTGCGACACCTGATAGTAATTCAATGTATCTCCAAACTGATTGAAGAATGGATCGGCTTGTGGATTTCGTTTGGTGAATGCTGACATATTCGAATAACTGGCATTAAAACTCATTCCTTGGATGATTTGAGCAGAAAGGTTCGCTGAACCAATCCACCGTTTGTTATCCGATGCATTCGTGTTTTCAAGGTTGTTTCGTTGATACCCTGCCGAAAGAGCCAAGTTCACTTTGTTTTTGAATAGAGACATCGAAGGGTTAAGTGTGATGTTTTCCAAATCGTTGTTGAAGTAGATTGCACCAAGCGTTGAGTATTCAGGATCAATGCGCTCGTATTTCAAACCTATTCCAAAGGTCTTCTTTCGATAGTCCAAAGAAGCGTTGTAGGCATTCGAAATACTTGTGGTTTGATTTCCTCGCACTAAACCATAATAAAATCGGGTACTGTATGCAGGGTCTTTGATTAATACATCTTGCGTCAAGAGGCTTGAAGCGACTTCAGCTTTGAGCTGCAATACTTTGAAAAGCCGTGCTTCTGAGATCAGTGAAACAACGATATTATCCCGAACGGTTAACTCTGGATTGTTTGGCGCAAATTGTAAGGACGTTCCATCGTCGTAAGCTTTGAATAAAATGAGTTCTGTACCCCAGTTTTTTGCTTTGTAGGCTGTGGAGAATCCAAAGCCCATCCGTTTGTAGGATACGAAATTCGTGTTGTTGGCTGTAGCGTCGTATTCAATCGCCTTTTTGAGTCGTCCTCCAAAGGCTTTGAAGTGCCATTTTTCAGGTGAATATTCAACTCCCGCTCCTGCAAAGTTTAACCCTGAGTAGGTGTACTGAGAGAAGTTCATGGATGTGATTCCGAGGTGCGTTTTCCAGTTTTTATATGTTGGATGCAGCGCCGTCATATTGAATGGCTGCGTGAATGAGTTCCCAGCATTCGAAAAGCTAAACGTAAAGGGCAGTGATACATCCAATACGTTCACCGTCACGTTTCCTGACAACACCCAATTGAAGGGGGCGCGAAACTGAGGTTGTCCAATTTGATTGCTGACAACAAAGTTCGATGACATTCCTCCTGATACAGTCACTGGATTTTCTTCTCCAATTTTATCGAGGTTTTGAGCCACACTGATTGTGGAACAAACCATTGACGCTATGACAAGTACTCTTTTCATCAGTTAAGAATGATTGCTTTTTGTTCTGCGTCATAGTCAGAAATGACATGGATTCGATACGTTCCTGCGACTGTTCCAACAGGGAAGGTGAATGAATGATCAACGATAGTTCCCGATCCGCTCACGTTCATAGAACTGATCGGCTGACCAAGCATATTGGTAATTACGATGGAATAGCTTTGTAATGTTCCGAATTCAAGTGCGACATCAAACGATCCTGTTGTAGGGTTTGGACTGACAACAAATGATTGAATACCATTTGACGCGTGTGTTGTATCGAACAATGGAGCTTGGTCTCCGAAGTAAATAGGAGCGATGAAGCTGTATTCACAATCAGTACCAATGTATCCGATCAATTCAACATCGTACCAACCTCCTGAGGCAATAGAAAGAATCACGATTGAATCGTCTTCGTAAGTAACATTCGCGTTGTTTGGGAATACCCACGAAACTGAGTCAAGTCCAGTGAAATCTGTGATGTTGACAAGCACAATCGTATCGCCTTCCTCGTTATAGGTTGATGCTGTGAATTGCATTTCAACACTCGAAGCTGTTCCGTCAAGTGATTGATTGAAGTCGTAGATACATCCTAAATCATCTTGAATGGAAATGGTGTAATCATCAAACACCAAATTCGGGAAGTTCGTCGATGTTTGCCACGTTGTTCCGTCCAGTGAATATTGATAGTTTCCAGCTCCGCCTGATACGCTCGTTATCTCTAAACTTCCATCCATACACGCTGCAAAGGGCGTAATGGTTGCACTGATTGGTGCAGTGATAAGAATGAGTGTAGTATCTGATCCTATGCATCCCGATGGGGTAGTGACCGTCACAGAAAGATCTGTGTCAATTCCTCCAGTTGCAGTCTCGGTTGCGTTTGTTGATCCTGTAGACCATAAATAACTCAGTGTTTCTGTATTTCCAATAACAATTGGTGAAATGGAGACGATTTCATCAGGACATATTAGTGTATCTGAAGGCATGTCTAGGTCAAGTTCGAGAGTTTGAGTGACTGTGACCGTATCGTAGTTGGAGCATCCGTTGAGCGTACTTTGTACTTCGTAGATATAATCTCCAACGGTTGTTACAGTTATGGTGTCAGCGTTCGTTTGTGTTCCTGATCCATTGATCCAACCTTCATTCACAGTAGGTAAACCATTTTGAGAGTGAGTGAGCAATATTTCACTTTGCGAACAGTTGAGTGTTTCATCAGCCATTGATGCAACAAGTGGTTTTTCAAAATCGAACTTGATTACAACGTTAGCTGAGTCTTTACAAAAAGACGTATTGTGCGTTGTGACAATGGTGTAGACTTTGACCCCAAAGCTCATTCCAGCAGTATCGGATGCAGTCAGGTTTATTACATCTGTTCCAAAGGAAGTTCCTTGATACGACCATTGCGCTGTTGCCAAACCTGCATACGCTGGATCAACATCACACTGAATTGGTAGGGAGGGTGAGTCACAACTCAAAGAATCATCAGGATTGACACTCAAAAAGTTCGGGTGTCCGACGAAAATTGGAGTTGCACTTTCTTCATTTACATTGAATGATCCAAAAGGAATTTGAGTAGCACAACCATTGGAAAGTTGAATTCCGTGCATGTTGTAGTAGGAATTTGACATCGAATCCACTGTGAATGGATCAGAATAGTAAGTGCCAGGATTAGCAGGATTCTCCCACTGAACAGAATACCCTATCTGGTTGGATGTAAAGGTCATTGAGTCTGTTAAACACGTCCACACGGTAGGATTTGTACTGACAAGACTTGTATCCATAACGTTTGCCACAAGATCAGTTGTGTAGAGAGTACCTCCAGTTGAAACGCAACCCGTAATTGTATTGGTAAGTGTCACTTGATAAGTAGAATCAGGATATGAATTCAATGTTTCCGTGATAAGAATCGAATCATTGTTGAAGAATAAACCGTTCACAGACCATTGAAAATCCACATTTGGCATCGTTGTTTGAACAACCATGTGCAGTGTATCCGAATAGCAATTTAGGGTGTGTGTTGGGTTCAGAATAATGTCTGGAATAGGATTGATTGAAATCACATCACTTTGCCCTTCTGAAAATTGATAATCTGTTAATGTATTACATACAGAAAATGGCTCAACTGTTAGCGTTCCTCCTGTTGTTCCGACAGGGAAATAAACTTCTATCGAATTGGCATTTGTTCCTGATAGGATTTCAGAAACAAGAGGCGTCCAAGCAGTTCCCGTTCCCGTTACCCGATACATTGCGCCAGTACCTGAAAATGACCAACGATAACCGTTCGCAAACTCCGTTTGAGGAATTGTGTAGATTGAACTATCACCTTCACAGGCTGTATTGTCGAAGGTTGTGAAAGGTTCTGCGTCGCGCGGTTCTAGACACATGATGGCAAGTCCATTTCGGGCAGTTCCGTTCACACTTGTCAAATTATTGGAAGAAACGAACAGTCGATCATCCAATCGTTTAAAGCAAGGCGACGAGTTCACACTTGGGTAGCTTGTGAGCCAGTTAGTATTAGTTTGGAAATTACCAGATACAGGAACATTCGCTTGACCATTTCTTTTTGAAGAGTAAAAGCCTGAACCATCCGTGGCAAACAGGTAATTCTTGTAAATTTCCAAGTACTTATCGGCAGGATTGATCGTTGAGAAATCCAGTATCGCATTTCCAGTTGGACTGAAAGGACAGAAGATTTGTGTGCCATTCATTTCATACGATGAAAAAGCTGGACCAGATCCGTCATACTTTTCAAATGCAAATAACAAGGTGTCAACATCGGTTGGATGTAATTCACAATCAAATACTACGTCCTCGCTTCCACAAGACTCAAGGTCTTGAACGATCGTCCCGTTGGAAGTTAACTCGTAGATGAATTCATCGTTTGCTCCTTCTTCTCCGTAGATGAAATAGTTCGATCCGAGTTTTCTTATTCCGTGGATACAATTTGCCGTTCCTAACGAATAGTTTTGAAGAATAGGTTTTAGCGTCATAGTTGTTGCATCCGCATCAATGGGCAGTATATTTTTCCACTGAGTTGTTGTGTATGACGTTCCGCCAGAAAACATTGAAAAATACCCTACGGCGACCAACGTATCACCTGAAAGCAAAAAATCATGTACCCCGTCACGTGCCGTAGACGAGTAAGGTGGAAGTTCAGCATCCCACGGGTTGAAGTTATAGTTGCTAAGCGTTCCGATGGGCTGTTGGTTATAGACTTGCGAAGCTAATAGACGAGCGACGAAGTTTCGAGTGTTTCCGTTTACATTCGTGAAACTACCACCAATGTACAAGTAGCTTCGTGTCATGTTTCCCAAGGTCGGGTGGTTGAATGTGTTATTGTAGAGTTCAACGCTTCTAATCGCTCCATTAATTGAAGTAATTGGGTTTTGTGGCATCAGCGCGTAGCTATTTGCATCGATGAAAGCCAAATTATTACGTGGCTGACCGTTGATTGATGTGAAATCTCCCACAACAACGTACGCATCATAGTAACTATCATACGCGACGTCGTAAATCACTCCACCCGCATTCAAGTTCAAGTTGGTGTTCTTGAGAATTTGCGAGAATCCGCTTGCGCAGATCAGCAAAAACAGTAGGGTTAATAATTGCTTCATAATCTTGTCTTAATTCCAGCCCATTCGAGCAGCGTTCGCTTCGTATTCCTTTCTAAACTGGTTGTTCAGTCGTTTGAGACTTTGTAAATCAGCTTTCGTTACACCACGAACTTCTTGGGTTAAATAGTTGTCGATGAGTTTGTCTGCCTCATCGTAATCTTTCGTGAAAATGAGCGAATGAATGTAATTGATCAGCATTTTTTGCTTGTACTCCGCTTTTACTTCTCCTTCATCTTCCAAAACATTAAAGTCGTATTGATTCAGAAACTCTTTCCAAGTTGCTTTACATGAGTTCAATCTTGTTTGATATTCTTCTGTGTAGAACTTGTAACGCTTTCCAGCCTTGTAGTCATCATCAATTTCAGTCAAGGTGTTTTTGAATAGTTGGGCTGCGTCAACAATGTGATCGTAACCTCCTTTTTTGTTCTTGTCTGAGTAAATTTTTACAACGTCCCATTCTTCGAACATGATGTATTCATCTATAAAGTTAAAGCACACTGGACGAAGGAATTCATTGATGATCTTTTCACGCCACTGCATTTCTGCTTTTCCTCCGTACTTTCTCCATGCAGCTAACAACTCAGCTTCTGTTGGATACCCGTTTGGTTTGATGTCTGGGGCAGTTCCAAGTGCTGCGTTTTGAGGGAAGGAGAACCAGTAGGTCTCATTGCTCATATTGTTGGTGTCAAGCATCACTTGGTTCATGTTTCCTTTGCGCGTCACCTTCAAAAAGGTTGGGACACGAACCTCCAAAACGAGGTTAAACTGTGCGACTTCTGCTCCAGGTCTTTTGTTCTTTGTCTGTTGTGTCAAGATGGAAATATCTCGTGTTTCGATTTCGTAGTGCATGTATGGCGTTTGCTTTGCATCGAGGTTTGAGATTCGATCAGTCGCCTGACCGTAGAACTTCGGTTTTGTTCCAATCAAATTCATGTACACGCGAGAACGAGGATTGGTAGCCACAACAGGTGTGTGGTTTTGCTGATACTTGATCGCACCTCGACAAGCCGTTTGTTCGGTGTAACTCAATGCCCACAGCTTCGCTGAAAGCTCCACATTCTCAGGATAGCGAATATGATGGTACTTACAGTTTACTCCTGTAGATTTTGCCTTTTGAGCAAATGTTCCAGTGGCAAGAAGGATCGTAAAAAGTGTAATGATCAATTTCATGTTAGTAGATGATTTCGGTTGTAGATGGTATACTGTGAATGCCATCTTGGTTGACATATTTGATTGAGTACGTGTATTTGTTTCCAATCGACAATCGCTTATCGATGTAGTTTTTCTTTGAAGGATCAATGGTTTCGATTAAGCCCAATTTTCCATCGTTTTTGGCTCTGAACAATTGATAGGAATACACTTCATCATCTGGGGCATTCCATGAAAGAGAAACCAAGTTTTCCTCACGCTTGACTTCTGCTTTGAATGCTTCCAACGGGTATCTGAAACCAGTTTCGTAGTACTGTTGAATGGTTTGTGAACGACTTTGGTTTCCGCTCTTATCTTCACACAGAATTTGATACGAGTAGTAATTGCCCGGAATCAGTGCCGAATCCGAGTAGGCGACTTGATCTTCTGCTAACATCACCGTATCGACTTCGTTTCGAATCAAGAAAGAATGCGCCAAATCTTCGCTATCAGAATTTGCCCAAGTGATCAGCATTACTTCATCATCCATCATTCCAACACTTTTCAGCGCTGCCGACATAGGTGGAATGGTATCTGGTTTGAGCAACAAAAGTGTATCTGATTCGCTTGACACATTGAAATTCAAATCCATGGATTTCACGAAGTAATAGACTTCTGAGGTAAGATTGTCCAGTGCCAAGGTGTCTACAAATGAAAGATCAGTTGAAAGACGAGTAGTTTGTTCAACGAATTCTTCACGTTTTTGATTTCCGCGATAGACTTTGTATCCTCGAATATCATCATCAATTGAGGCTGTCCACGAAAGCTGAACAATTCCTGAAGAATCAATTTTCCCTTGTAACTCAGTGGGTGGAGTTGGTGGGACTTGATCCAATGTAAAGAAGTAATATGGAAGTGAAGTCACCGTGTCATCTTGATTGATCGCTTGTATTTTGTAGTAAAAGTGATCGCCTGATGATTTTCCGAAGGTAGAAAAGTGTTGAACAGAATCAGAAAAGAGTTGTGTTTCCATGATTTCGTATCCATTGTCTTTTGATTCAGAACGAAGTAGAGCCCAACTATCAATCCGTAATTTTCCAGCGTAGCTTGAAGCACTTGCTTGGATTTTTCGCTCGGTGTCTTTTGCAATAACTGTGTCGATTTGCACATGAGCATTCACTAACAAAGGTACGTAAATTCGTTTCCACTCTGAGGCGAGTGAAGGATATCCAAATGGATCAAGTCCATGAACGCGATAATAATGCCAGTGACCTTGTTCAGGATTATCAATCACGTTCGCTTTTTTGTCTTCTTTTTCGTATTGAGATTTGAATGGAATGTATGGCAGATTACTAAGGTAAGTACCTTCGATTTGTTTATCCATCGAATGCTCAACCAAGAATCCCAATGCTTCCTTTTCAATAGCATTGGAATTCCACTCAACCATCACTGTTCTTCTTCGGTCTAGACTCAATTCAACTTCAGGAATTGAAGAGTAAGAAGTGATTTCTGAAGCATCTACAAAAACGTAGCTTGGTGCAAGTTTGTCGATTTCAATTTTGTACACATAGGTCTTTGACTTATCGAAGTTTTTGTCAACCAGAATGTTTCCTAGTACATGCTGAAAGCGAGGATTCACCATGTTTTCGACTGTTGCTGTAAGCATTGCGAAATCTTCTTGGTCTTTATTCCCGTTGCCATTCAAAATTGGCTCAAGGAGTGTTTTGAATTTTTCATCTTCCTCACTTGTTCCGAGTTGGTCAAAGCGGTCTTTCGTCGGGGCAATTTCCCAAATTCTAGCCCCTGTGAAATTGACCAACTCAAAATTGATCGGCTTATCCGATTCGACGCGGCTGATTGTTGCTCCTTTTGAGAGTAATTCCAGTTGATTGAAGTCGGCTGCTACCCACTTGATGGCAACTGAATCCCGCGTGACTTTACTTACCACTACCATGTCCTGAGCACGAACATTGAAGGCAAACAAGAGCGTTATGTATAACAGGTATCTCATATTAGTTAGCAACAAGTGAACAATCATTTCCGAATTCAACATCCACATCAAACGACTGATTAATGACCCCAAGAATATTGGCGTGAACGACCACTGCTCCGTAGATATATGTAGGTTTTGGGAATTTCCCTTGAAGGAGTGCTGCGACCTGCAAACTTCCTAAAGGATACGTGTTTTGCAGATCACCGTTATTCTTGTATTTCTTCACACCAAGCGATCCATTCAAATACGAATAGACTTGACCTTGACAGTAATATCCGTTCACTCCAACCGTTTCTGAGCTTCCTGCACAGTGATAGTTTGACGCGTTCATCATCATCAAATCAAAACCGAGTGCGACTTGTAAACCAACATAGGCTCTCCAGTTGGTTGTCTTAGGAAATTCACCTCCAAAAGTAGCTCCAACTTCAACTCCCATGGCAA
The DNA here is from genome assembly GCA_028566655.1 of Metis holothuriae. Lineage (NCBI taxonomy): Eukaryota > Metazoa > Arthropoda > Copepoda > Harpacticoida > Metidae > Metis > Metis holothuriae. The sequence continues at coordinate 19,085 of JAOXNJ010114353.1, forward strand.
AACCTCCACCTGTTGCCGTCGCTGAAAAATCAGTTGGAGTAATCGAAGTACCTGAGAAAGCATTGGTGATGTATGTCGGTGGTCCAGGAATCGGATCAATCTGCGTTCCGACCATGAAGTAGGTGTTTGCATAGAAAAGTCCATTCAGTACATTCACGCTCGCTCTGTTCGCAGGACGATTTAACCACAAGTACCAATCGTTTTGACTCACGTGCATGGTAATATCTACATTCCCCGAAAGAACATCAGGAGCGTAAATCGAGGCATTCAAGTTGGCATCTAATATTTTGTTGTTGTGATCGTAATTGATCGCTACCTGACCGTACACTTTTTTCATATTCGCATTCTGGCGTTGATTTCGTGTCACCATCATGTAGGCTTGTCCCATCAAATTCACAGACTGGAAACCTCCGTTTGGATTGAATGCAACAGTCAGCATGGCTTCACCATTGAAGACACTTTCCACTTTGTGTGTTAAACCAACTCCTGCTCTGAATTGCAATCCTTGTGTATTGTCAGGAACAAACGGAATATTTCCACTTGGAGTAGGGGCAGCCGATCCAGCGACGCGGTTAAGTTGTTCTTGATTAGTAAAGGTGGATTGCACTCTTCGCTGAACTCCACCATAAATAGACGTAATGCTAATATCTCCAACGGGAATATCCACTGGAATCGAAGCATCCGTGAACCAGTACTTGTAGGTCGGCATTTTTCCAAATCCTGCCGAAACCATGATTGGATTATCAATCACATCTTCGATGGATAAAGCTATGTTTCCATAAAATAAATCTCCAAATACAGGATCATCATTTTTGACCGCAATTACACCTTGCAAATGGAAGGCATTCACGTTGAGATCAAATCCAATATCATCGACTGCAAAATTGTTGTACTCTAATCGGTTCGCATTGTTGCCAACTCCTTGTTTCGAGATCACACGAACAGTTGTTTGAACTCCAAAGTTCACTTCCGAACTCCCCAAGTTCATTCCCAAACCAACTGTGAAAGCAAGGTTGTTCGTGGGAGTTTGAGTGATTCCAACTGATGTTACAGAAATTGGGAAACGCATTAACTTGCTTGTGTCTTGAACTAAGGAGAAGATTCCACTGGTCAAATATGGAGCTTGTGTTCCAATGGTTAAACTCTGAAAAGTGAAGCCCTGCATTTGCGCTTTTGAATTGTTGAGCGACCATGATCCATTCAGAATACACGAAGGAACGAATTTGTCGTTTTGGGATTGAACAATAATCTGGGAGGATGGATACAGATGTATTTCTGATTGGAAGGCGCTGATATCAATTCCTCCTTGTCCTGGACTTACAGCAAAAGTATAGTCGAGTTTATCTGAGTTTTCCTGTTCAGTTACACTTGCCGTGTAGGCGAATGGCTGATCGTCTAATGGAGCTACTTCGATTGTTCCTGACATTGATCCACCTGTAACGTGGTTACTCACTAAATCCACCTGAATGTTATCCAGAGAAAAGCCCCATTTGCTATTCATCTTACCAGTGCTGAAAACATTATTTGCCCCAAATGATCCTGAAACTCCCGCATCATCAATGATCAGGTTTTGAGCATATATCTCTGTCGGGCTATTGGGGTCTTGTGATAATTTAGGTGGAAGAGTGACCGTTGCGTTCTGAGCATAGAATCCTTTCCAAGCGTTGAGGTCTCCGTTGTAACTTTGAAGAACCTGAGGTGGAAGAGAAACACCTTGAGGCGTCATGGCTTCGCTTCTGTCGATGGTGATGTTTTGTAGTTCAAAGGTGAAGTCTTTTGCATTCTTCACTTGGAATTTGTCCATTTGGCTCAATTGGAATGTAATGTTATCCATGTCGGCAACAACCATGGCCATGGACGCCTTTACAGGGCTTGATGGATTACTCACATTGATCAACATATCAGAATTGAAAACAAAATCGACGCTTAATCCAGCTTGTTTATATCCGTTACAATCCCATTCAATGTAGTTCTGTCCGTCATCTTTGAAGACCATTTGAAGTTTCGGTCCGAGATTAACGACTTGTTGAGATACGAGTTGCAAACGTGCTCCGTTGTTTACTATCACTCCTTGAGGATTGAACTGAATTCCCTTGGCAGCAAATGCGACTTTTTTCGTTGAATTAGGAACTTGCATCGCCATGTAGACATTAAAGAATGCTCCTTGAGGTGTGAAGTAGGCACTGTCGATACAAATGATGTAATAACGATTTCCAATTTCCTTTACGATTCCGATAGGCAATGAAGCTGTATCCGCTGGGTTAAAGTTGGAAACTTGAAGACTTGGATTGTTTCTTATTTCTTCATCCAAGCTAATAATCTTGTTGTATAGACCGTTTACTCCAGTTGTGTCTTGGGAGTTTTGACTGAAAGAGGGGAGTGCTAAGAAAAAGAATGCCAGTGCTAGCAGTTTCGACATAGAATCTAAAATTAGGACGTACAAGTTAGTCAATTCCCTCGTTCTGGAAATTGCAATCTCATTTTTTCGATCAATGTGTGTTAGTAGTCGGTCAGTGTTCATTTTAACTCTAAACTCTAATTTATGTTCAAATTGGTTAAGCGCACCCAGCAAGTCATCTACCCCTGCCAAGTACGCTTAACATGCTACAAGCAATCTCAATCAAGTTCGCAAAGGGATTTCCCAAGGCTTGACATCAATGCCTAAAGCATTTTGGAATGAAGTCGAAAAACTA
>JAOXNJ010114354.1:0-11465 GCA_028566655.1 Metis holothuriae
GGATATTTTTGCAATACGCCTCGTTTCTCCAATTGATTCATTACAATGGGAATTATGACCATGCCAGGACCTGCCATGGCCACTCGACTCAAAACCACCTTGGCGATGCCCTCGCGAGCGGCAACGCGAGAAACGCCCACCTCCTCACCCTGCTCCGTGCTCAACATCACGCCTGTTACGTAATCAAATCAACATTACTTTTTGACGGTTTGTTTAAAAAAAGGTCGAAATTTCATGGAAATTTCAACAAAAATAAAGTAAACAAGAACCGTTCTGCAATTCGAGGCGTCTCATGAGCGGTATATTGATGGAGTTGGCGGCCGACACGGCGGCAAAGGGCACCAGGCGACCCACCAGAGGCGGCAACGACTTTACCATCTAATCAAAAAAAACCACGTTTTTCGATTAAACAAATCACTTTTTATACACTTTTTGAATAGCTTTAAAGTCAATTGATGACTTGATTAAGAGAGAGAGCAGTGAAAAGGGCTCCTCCGGTGGCAGCCAAATAGGAAGTAATGAGCGTTGATTGACTGATGGGCGAGGATCCGCTGCGATTTGTGTAGTTGACGAGCGCATTGAAGCTCTGATTGACCCACTGCCAGAAGACCACCTGCGGCGTCGTCTTGTAGAAGGCCATCATGCACCTAATCAAATCAATCACCTAATCAAATCGCTTACTTAATGCCTTAATTAATGACTTCATTAATGACTTAATTGGATTGATTTTACCCCGTGATGGTCATGTTCATGGGGACTTGAGCGGACATTCGCCCGATGAGCATCATCTTCTCGCCCGTGTCGGGGTGGAAGGCCGAGTCGTACACGTGTTTGGCCCTCCACAACTTGTCCACGTCCACATCCACCAACTTGCCCTGTCTAATAATCAACTTAATTAGACCCTAATTAACATAAATCACCTTAAATTGAGGTTTTGGGTTAAATGATTGTAGATGGACTTGTAGTTTTGGACGATGGTTTTGGCTTCGTCGAGTTCGGCGGGCGTCTTGAGCAGGTTCAGCGGGTTGGTCACGGTGAAGAAGTGCTGCGCGCGGCCCCAGTACGTCGACTGCTCCCACCGCGGAGAGTCCAGGTTCACCTTGGCCATCGTCATCGACAACAAGAACAACGAGAACGAGTAGATCTGCGACAACGGGAACGACGAGGAGAAGGGGAACAAGACGAGGTCGCTGAAGTTGGTCCGGGCCCAAAGATCTGGCTGACTGATGCGTCGAGTTGGACGGAGCAAGTAAAATGAGCAAGTGATTACGTAATCGACTGCGCATGCGCAACACGAGCATTTCACTGGACTGTACGTATGGCTTGTCACACTTGTGCTACATACGTACTAATATTGAGAACTGTTCTTTATTTGTTTTCTAAAATTTATTTAGGTACAAGCATTTATAGGACTTACGTGATTTCAAGCATAAAATGAGCAATTTCAACATTTTAAAAGAGAAGAAGTCGATTTTTATTGAACCAGTACCTCTTAAGCTCACATGAATTGTTATCACTGGATTGGATCTGGAACAGGCTGACTGGTTGCCCAAGTCGAGCTCTGAATTACATAACGTTATGTTCTCAGAAGAATAAGGGAGCTGTGACAAGGTGTAATTTGGCAATAAGCATTTTATTTAACTTTATGCAGGCACAAATTATGGGGAACCTTATTTACGTCATTATACAAGGCAGCATGTTTTCCTCTTCATGAATTAAAGTACAATATTTATTATAACTGGATGTTATAAAAGATTCCTTAAGGGATTTTTTCATTATGCAATCAATCCTCTCTTTTCTAAAATTTCTTTTGATTAACCAGTTTTGGCTGTTGCTTCAACTCCCTGTCTCCTCCTGAATATAGTGTCTATCCAAGGGTTCCTTCCCCTGGCCAACTCCTCAGCCTCCTCAAGATTGTCTGGCAGCTTCTTCTGCTTGTTGGTCTCAGGCCAAATGGTGATGGAGGCCAAGCCAGCAATGAGACTGACACTGCCATAGATGATGCCTGGCAAGGTCACATCAATGAAGTCTGCATAGGCCACAAGGGGAGAGAGCATTGAGCCCACTCTTGCTGCAGCAGAGCCAAAGCTGAGACAAGTTGTTCTCAGAGGAGTTGGGAAAAGCTCCTTGGTGAAGGAATAGGCAACATCAAAGCTGAAGCTACTGAAGGCATACCCGATCCATGATAGAATAATTACTGCTTGAAAGTAGCCGGTGCGCTGATTGATGACAAGGGTTAGCATTAGGCAAACCCCACAGGTTAGCAGGTTGAAGGTGAGCAACAACTTGCGACCCAAGATGTTCTCCAAGTAGGGTACCCACACCAGAAAAGGCATCATAAAGATATTTGGCATTACAAATGCCACTACAGGGTGCCAATTAAAGCTGGGAGTGTTGTATGCCAGTCCAAAATGGGCCATGCTCAGGGCCAACCAACCCAGACTTATTACTAACAAGTTCCGTCTGCAGGAAGGATAATGTAAAAGCAGTTTCAAAAGTTGGCCAGATTCCACATTATGTCCTTCCTGAGACTCACTGTGGCTCCAATCTCTCAATTGCTCCACTTTTTGCTCATCAACATTTCTTCCATTGAATTTACAAGCTTTAAGAGCTATCTTAATGCCCTCTTCAGTCCTGCCATTTACCAAAAGCCACCTCGGTGACTCCGGAGTAAAAAGCAAGGCCAACAGAAAAGGTACTCCTGACAATGCAATGATCCGTTCAATCATGATCATATTTGATTGCAAAACCACAAGACCACCCAGAATAACCACCCCAGATATAAAGGGCAAGGCTCTGAAAATGTTGTTGGTGACAGAACGCCATTTGAGTGAGGACCATTCCATGGTGTAGACGGTCTGGCAAGTGTTGTAGGCAATGCTGGATCCACCTGACACAAATCTCAGCATTGACCAGATCCAAAAGTTGTCCACAAAAGAGGCTGAAAGACCGGAGACAATCCAGACAAAGAGCCAAAAGCGATAGGCCAACATTCTTCCCAATTTATCTGCCAATAAGCCACCACCAAAGACACCGAATAATGTGCCTGTAAAGAAAAGCAATTGGGAGATGCGACGCAGGGGACCCAAATTGCAGACCAAAGACCAACGAGCTGTTGCTGTATCCTAAAAAGTAAACAATATTATACAATTAAATGAAAATTTAGTTTAATAAAGATTTTCTTTACAGTGATAATTTTATGGGAAGTGAATAAAAATTTCTTGTAATCAAGTTAGCAACTACCTGAAAGAGTGTTTCATCAAATTCAAATGCATCACACCTCTTCTCCAGACCATTCCAATTTGTCACAGCCTCTAGGAGCTGCTCCAGAGTGCTGACATCACGAAGATCAAGATCTTTTACAGAACAAGAATCCTTGGCATCAGGCAAATTTGTGAGATTTTGCCAAATCTCCACATCCATCTCACTGAATTGAGAGGGTCTGGCACACCAGAAGTCGATGGGATAGAGGAGGAACTTGTTGGCCATCATCTGCCAGGCGTGAATGGTGATGGTCAGAGATGTGTAGACAAACAATAGGAGTTGATAGACGCCGACAGGGCCCAAAACCAACATCAAGGGATCCTCGGCCGTGGCCAAAGTCGAAATCATCTCCTTGGTCATGATCAATGAGGAGAACCAAATCCGTTAAGAGTTGTAGAACTACTGACTGATGCAGTACGTAGAACTCAGAACTTGTTGCCACTTGTCTCAAGGTCAGCAGTAGATAGTACTTTGGAGTTTGCAAAAAATGCATATGCGCAACGATTGTGCACCAAAAAAGTGCAGAGTTCGACTACGACTTCCTGCACCACTTGCTAACAATAGACAATGATAGACGCTCAATTGGACAGGTACACAATTATTGCTTTAATGCAAAGTCCAGGCCTGACTCAAAGTTAACGCAGAATACACTTGTACATAAGAAAAAGTCAATGCAAGATAATGTAGGCCTGGTCACGCACATGTGCATGTCAAACACAGACTCTTCAAGGTATAGATGATGTTAAGTGCACAACAAAAGCAATCTTTCACTCTCTTTAATGCAAAAAAAAAAAAAAAGATTTAATACACTTAATATTAAACGGTAATTGTATTTAATCGTCTGCAATTAGCATCCATTTAAGGCCAATTAAACACATCAAATATGTATGTACACAAAATTAATCATCATCATTATTATCTTCTTTCTCATCATTTCCACTGTCATCCTCATCGGACCAAGCCTGCATGAGCGTCTCATCCTCCTCCATAAAGCTCTCATCTCTCCTCTGCTCTACTCCCTTAATGTCCTTAATTCTCGCATCATCATCAAGGTCATTGTACTCAAGCAAATTATCATTGTTTTTGCTAATTTTGGGAGTTGGAAAATTACCCAAATTTCGGTCATTTTTGGCCAAAACGAATTTGAGAGCAAACACATTGTCCTCGCAAACTGAGCTCAGGTTGTCCAGAATTCTCTTGAGACTCTTGTGCAGCAGATTGAGAATTGGCAATCGTTCCCTGTCCCTCTTTCTCAGCAAGGGACACCAATGTTTGAGCAGTGTCTCTGCAAAAAGCGCATAAAAGTGCACATGTCTGGATCGTTCGATTTCTTCGGCAATGAATTTGGCGACTTTTGCGACGAAGTTATCTGGCAAACTTTGGACGATAAGGATTATATCGTTTTCGTTGTATTTCTCGAACTTCTCGAATGCTTCTCGGATCAAATGCTCCTCGTTGAGTCTGAGAGAGGCGCAGAGCGCTTGAGCACGTTCATCTTTGCTCAAATGACTTCGAACGAGATCCGGGGTCACTTTTTCGCTCAGTTCGAAGGGCTGAAAGGAGAGCTTGTTGTCCATGGAATAAAGAAGAACGCCTTCGGTGCTGGCCACCACGAAATCGCGTGAAGTCGGTGAAAATCGCACACTTCGCACTCTCACTTCCGGTCTCAAAATTCGCGAACTTCCGTCCACACGTTTTGCCCCAGGCAACTTCAACTCCGTTCCCTCATCTCTGTCCTCTATTAACGCCAGATTTCCGAATTCGCTGATTTTCTTGCGATTCACGACCTCCTCCACGTCGGCCAAAGAGCAATTTTGCGTGATTTCGAAGCGTTTCACCAGCATTCGTTGGGCCACGTGATAAACGCAAATGTGTTTGGATTTCCCCCCTCCCAATAATAAACTTCCATCAGGTGAATAAGAGAGCGTGAGGAAACATTGACTCTCATTCTTCTTCCTGGCTGTTATGACGTCTTTATCACTTCTCCCACTCTTCAAGTCTCTCCTGCCCTCAATAACTCCGATTTGCGAGGCCGAGGGAACTCCAAAGAGACTAATGTGGCCATTCAGAGTGGCCACAGCAACCTCATTACCGTCAGGTCTGAAATCCAGAGCAACGGCATCACTCACCAATTGAATGCTTTCTCTGCTCCCAGAATTGGCGGTCAAAGCATCCCAGATTTTCAGACTTCGATCCCAACTGACTGTAACCAATGTGCTCGTGTTGTTGGCCAAGGAGGGACTGAATCTGAGAGCCGAGACATGTGCCTCGTGTCCACTCACAATTTCTATCAATTGGCCAGTTTTCACGGCCCAAAGCAAAATTAATCCCTCGTCTCCTGCACCTGCAGCCACCATTTCCGAGGCCGAGTCGACGTCGACGCAGTTGAATTGCAGGGGTCGAGGTGAGACGAAGACTCTGAAATTTCTGTACCGGATCAAGTCGAAGGCTCTGACGCTTCCGTCCAGAGAGGAAGAGAGAACAAATTTGCCTGAGGGAGCGAAGACAATGTCCGTAATGCTTCCTTGATGCTCAGTAAAAGTGACAAAAGCCATTCCCGAGTCCAAATGCCAAAGTTTCAGCTTGCCATCACTGCCTCCTGTAGCGATTATTTGGCCGTCTGGAGGAGCGAAGGCAGCGCAACTCATGTTGTCCACGTGACCCTGTTGCTTCAGGACATACGATTCCGAGGACCATTCCCACACCAACAGTTGTCCGTGTTGCTCTGTGGCCAAGGCAACCCAATCTCCACTTCCATTCATTATTGAAGAACAAATGGGACTCTCATTATTCAGGGCCAGACTGTGGATAACTTTGACGTCTGGCAGTTGAATGAGCATAAATATGCCCGTGTCAAAACCTGTCACCGCAATTTGACGCTGTGCATTGTAATCCACCGAGGTCAATTTTGGAGTGGGACTGTTGGATTTTTCTAGATGGTCGCAGAGAAAACTGCGATTATTGCGTTTGTAGAACAACGTAGACTCCTTTCCCCTCTCATTATTGTCTTCTTCATCATCGTCGTTGCTACTGCTGACTTCTTCGTCGATGTCGGTGGAGGGCATCCAACTGAGACAGTGTCCATTGGCACTGAAGGTGTAGCAGGCAATACTGTTTTCCTGGGCAAAAAAGGCTCCAATCACCTTGTCACCGTGACCGCCCAGTACACAAGTTCTATTCATGCCATTTTTAATGGCTTCCCCATCATTTCTGGACTCGTTTTGAGTTGTTCCGAGACAATGGACCCGACTCATCATGTCGAGGGAGCCGGTGACGACGTAGTTGGAGCAGTGCGACCAGGAGAGACACGTGACTTCGTCGTAGGCCCCCTTCAACACCGACTCCAGGCCGAAGGGGCTGTAGCACCTCTCCAAGACGTTGGGCAACCCGAACACGAACACCTTTGACTCCTTGGCCACCGCAAGTCGTTTTCCATCGGGACTGAATTTGAGAGAAGAGATGCGTCGCTGCATGCGATGACGCTGCACCACCTGCTCACTCAACTATTACCAAACAAGAGAAATTAGTCTTTGCAGTGGCAAATTTTTAAGTAATGACTAATGATCGATGAAGTAGTACCATGCTGACGAGATAGATGGTTCCTTGTTCGTCTGCCAAAGCGGCCATGGTTCCCTCGGAATTGACGTCGACGTTGACGACGTCGAAGCGCGTCTCCGGGCCCAAGATCTGACTGCGGTGTCTCTTCAGATCGAGCGCCGACACCTTGTTGCCGATGGGCGTCAGCAGCGTCGAGTTGTCCGAGCCGAACACCAAGTTGCCTCTAAGGTACACCGTGCCCAACACGTTCGTCAATCTGTAGTCGGACGCCATCACTTAAAGATAATAATGCCACAATCGTCGTCCAAAACACCGACAACTTCGAGTTCGCCGCCCCACGTGTTCTTTATAAACACGTGTTTGTTTGTTTATTTTCTCGCCAAAAGTCAGCTGACGCGTCAGCTGACGCGACAGCTGACATTTCGCCTGACGTGACGTCACCACAGACGGCGGAGTTTGGCGACCAACACGAACATGTAGTTGAAGTTGTTGTTGTGCTTGTTGTTGTAGAAGGTGTAGAGGTTGACGATGTCGTCTTCGTCGGACGTGTTCTCTCGTTGTCGTCGTCGGTCGGTGTCGTCGCTGGTGCAGCTGTGCATGCGCGCCGTGCTGAGGTCGCGGCCGACGCGCGTGGCCGCCGCCATGCCCGTCCACACCAAGGACACGCTCATGCGCAACTCCTTGGCCCTGCCCGACAAGTACAAAGCATTTAGTGTCACATTTCGAATTACCTAACATTTGTCTTTTGTTGACTTGAGGGAGTGTCGAAGATGGTTGTCGCTGTTGGTGACGCGATCCACGCAGCAGCTGCGTCTGAATTTACGTCGTTACAACAAGCTGGCGTTGCTAAAGCTCCTCCGAATGATTACACGCAATCTCAGGCCTCCTCTGATGTCGCCCAAGAACAGCAATTTCGCGATGTTGACGCGTCTCGTGCTCCGCGAGTGCTGCTTGGGTCCCGCAGATCTGCACGTGCTCAGACGCCACGTGGAGCAGTTGACCGAGCTCCTTTCGCACGTGGCACCGAAACTTTTGGAGTTGGTCTTGCCCTTGATCTCCAATCAGGCCATGAGACACGTGGCAAAGCTGGAAAAGTTGGTCTGGTTCAGTGCGCAACAACCGCTCATGTTCGATCGCAAGGGACTCATGGCGCTCTGTGAGAGCTCCAGCAAGTAGGTTCAGTTATGAAATATCCAGAAAAAAAACATATTTTTGAGCTAAGTTTCTCTTTTTTTGTTTGAAGGAGCGCCTTGCAGCAGGTCAATATTGGTGTCGGTCGCCGTGGTCGTGCCTTGATAAGTGCTGAGGATGTCGGTCATTTCTTGAGTCGAATGCCCTCTTTACGTCGTCTCTGTGTCTGTGACCAAACTTCGTCGTCGACTTCGAGAAGGGCCATGACACACGAGGCGCTCAATCTTCTGGCATCGAATATGTTCAGTGATATTATTGATCAAAAGGATACCGAGGCGAAACAGGCTTTTAGCTGCGATTTGAGGGAGCTGCGCATCTTGGACAGCGTCTTCAGTCCGACTCTCTTGCTCGCTTCTTGTCCAAGATTGTCTAAGTTGATCGTCGATTTCAAAGAGAGCAACGAACAAGTGCCTGGAGACGCAACTTGGTTCCAGGATTTGATCAGAGATGATGATTGGGGCAGGTTATGCCATGAACTAAGAGAGTTGAAGATGGTTTTTCCCGCTCTTTATAACCGACAACACTACAGTCTGATTGAAAGCGACTTTCAACCCTTCACCAACAGTCTCGAGAATATCAGAAGGCTCGTCTTAGTCGGTATGCTCACTTTTAACTACAACACTTAATTAACTACTTTCACCTAACAAAATTGTCAGCAACTGATGTCTTATTTTAAATAGGCGTAGGATGGTCGACGCCTCTTCCCTTACCACTGCTCCTCAAAACTTGTCCGTGTTTGAACGACTTGGTCCTCCTTCAATCGTCCGTCGCCGTTGATAACGTCAACGGCCACTCGTTCAGTCATTCGAGATTGAAAAAATTCGTTCTGGTGGGAGAGCACATTGGAGAGAACAATATAACACAGAGGATTGTGGACCTTATGCCAAGATTGCAGTATCTCGAACTCTCGCCCTCTTGGAATCCAGGTAAACTTAGCCCAGGTTTTACATTCTGGTTTGACATCAGAATGTGACTATAATCTCATTTTCTTTGTTCTCCAGGTGCTGAGGGCCTGGTGTTGTCAAATCTATCGGACTTGACAGAGTTGTCCGAGCTGTATCACCTGACGATCAGCCTTTCTTTACAGTGCTGCCTTATGAACATGCCCTCACTTCTGCTCGTGCTACGGGATTTTAAGGCTCTCTGCAAACTATGCATAAGTTGGGAAAGAAAAGAAGAGAGCAATAGACGCGTGAAGTACATGGTGGACTGGATGGCCATGGTGCTAAAGGGGGCCAACGTCGAACTTGACGTAGAGCTCAAGGCCGCCTGAGAGCAGTTTTTAAAGTGTACATCGTTTCTAACAGATTTCAGCATAATATGACTAGTCTTCATCAGAATCAGTTTGAAATTTTGACAAAGCAAATTAAAGTTTGTTTCTACCGCAGAATAATTTGTAAAATACAGGATTGATCAAACTTCCTTGGATGTATTTCAAAACATCAATAGAACACAATTTTCGCTGTGTGAAAAATAGAACTGTTAGATTAATCACAACAAATGTTGTCCTAAATGCAGGCGTGGACGAGAATCTCGTTTCTTTGCAACTTTCCCAAACCCTTCCGATAAATAGACATGGCAGAACAGAGCGCGGTGTCACGTCAATTTGGAGTTACGTTTCGGTCACCAGGAACTGAGAGTCCGATGTTGACATAAATACTATAAATGTTGGTTTGATCCCTAGAGTATCTTGGCAAGGAAGAAGAAGGAGATTAACTAAGCGTTTAATTGACGACGACGTTGCATGAGCGGTGGGTAATCTATTGAATGAGAAAAAATAATAAACGGACGAAAACAAAACTTAGTTTCTCTCTCATCAAAAGTTAAGAAAAACAAAAGTTTTAAATACCTTTAGATTCGACGATATAGGCTCTGCACAATGGGCAACTCTTATCCTTCTCAACCCAAGTTTCGAAGCACGGCTTGTGAAACTTGTGACCGCATTCGAGGATCTCTAACGACATCAGCGTTGACTCGACACTCTCAAAGCAGATGACGCACTCCTCCGTCTCTTCTATCAATTATAAACTGTTTCAACTGTCAAAGTATTAGGTGATGCAAAGAAAAGAACACAAAAGGTCCATAATATTAATGACTTAAGTAAGCTATCATTTTAGTTAAGCCTACGTTAAGTTACAGACCTATTTTGAAGTAATTGACGTTGCCATTTCTATTTGAGGCCGACAGAAGCTCCAAACTAGCTGCGCCTTGTGGAAAATTGTCATCATCATCATCATTGTTATGGCCACAGGTGAAGTCAATGTTGGCCTCATTGACAACTTCTTCCAGATCTTCAGGGTTCAGCGCAATACCGAGATCGCGAAGCAACTTTTCTTTCGAAGACACTTCAGTCTTAGCTGATGATCTCTCTGTCTTCTGTATTTGAGTTACCATCGACGTGGCACTGGAAGTCGTGATTGACTGAGTCTTCGTGGTTGTTGTTACTATAGACGAAGCATTCGCCTTTGTAGGAGTGGGCTCGTTCTTCGCCTCGACTGGCTCCGTGGTGAGGAGCATTTGTTCAACATTCGAAGCGATGAATTGAGCCAGTTCGGTAGGCTCTTCAGTATCGTCAACCAAGTTGTAGACGACGTTGTAGTAGGCCTCAGCCCTCCGCTGCTCCTCAATAGGTCGATTCAAGTCTACCAAAAGGGCCCAGTGCACAAGAGACAGATTTCTCAGTTCAACAAATCCGTCGTTAGATTTTTGCATTAGAGCTCCGACCGACTGCTCCAATTGAGCCTTGGCCTTTCTCTCTTCTTGCACCATCGAGGTCAGCGAGCTGAACTTCAGGAAGAGCGAGTGGGAGAGCGATCGCTCCTGTGCCAACTGTTGCTCTAGTTGAGCGATGCGCTCCTGTGAAGCACATTTCAAACAAAAGCTCATTTTAAAGAAAGCAAGTTTCGTTTAGTACATGTTTAACAATTGTTTTACCTCGGCATTAGATGACGGGGCTCCGCTATCGGCGTTAGCAGATCCTACAGGGGCGCCATCAGCCATCGCCCCCTCAAATGTGCCAGGAATGGTTAGAGGAGGATAATCCATTGAGGCAGCAAAAGCACCGTCAAAGTTATTCGCCAAAGAATACTGATAGTATAAGTTGTTGTCAAAATTGCTGTTGGATATGTCCTGAGGAATGTTGCCTAAAAGACCATCATTGTTTGCTGTGAGACTGCGCAATGTGACCAGCTTGTTTTTAGTAGAAGGAAGTTGAATCTGCTCCGACAAGAGTAAGGGCGTACAGGTTTCTGCTTCGTCTATTTGATTGTCTTCGGCCCACGAAGGATATCGATAAACACTTGAAGCCGTTTTAGTACTCGCTTTAGCTGCTTCCGTTGACTTATAAGACACCTTTGTCTGGGCCGTAGTTCTTTTCGTAGTCGTAGGAGTTGCCTTCGTTATGGTCGTAGTCGTTTTAGTTGCCGTTGTAGTGGGTGCTACTGTGTCGACAT
>JAOXNJ010114465.1:0-11461 GCA_028566655.1 Metis holothuriae
ATGTATAGTGTTTTTTTGCAAAAGGTAGTAACATAACGTATGTATTATGTATTGGTCTCGTTCTTTTTTGGGGTGGGTTGCAAGAAGTGCATTGGGAATTGGACAACTTTTTATGCTCTCTCACTCTGAAAGGAACTGTTGCTTGCGCCCCATGTTGCCAATTTGGAAGAGAAGGCATCTCTGAGAAATTTGCAAGCGAATTTGGCACAAGTTTCCAGGAAAATTACGTACCTACGTAATGATTTGCTATCTAACCAAAGTTGCTTAAATCACATACTGTAGGTAAGTAGGTACGTTATATATGGAGGTGTGTAAATATAACAATATAGGCTTAATATCCTACTTTTTTTCTCGGAAATGCACTTAAAAATGCTCTTTTAGAGAAAAAAATGAGAAAAATTTTCAAAATGTGGTGCAAAATTCAAAACAAAAACAAAATTTTCGAAAAGATCCAAGCCAAAAAACAAACAAACAAATATCTACGAGGCTGCTCATATAATGCTCATATAATATGTAATTTTTGATGAGACATCTACTACGTTATCAGCCTCGCTTGTCTTTGATCAAGCCTTTTTTGTCGACATGCCTCAAGTCACATTTCCGAGCCTCCCCCACTTATTTATTATGCATACATTGGGGAAGGAGCAGCAATTCCATTTTTACAAGCAAATCTCCTAAGGGAAACGAGGAACGTCTATTGAGCCAACTCTCTATTACTTTACTACATTAGGTTATGTTCCTTTAATATTGTTCCATAAAGATGCGAGTGCAGTAGAAGAAAAAAATGTCACATTTACATTTACCTATTTAGAGTTTATTTAAGCCTTTTCTTAGCCAAAAAATTGCCACAAAAACGTTGTTTAAAAGAAGTGCATAGAAAAAAGTAGTCATTTTATAGTAAGAGTATGTAGCAGTAGTGTAGTAGTAGTAGTCGTCTTATTATAAGAATGGCTAAAATGAATATTGTTTGATTGCAGGCGATTTGTTTCCCTTTGTCGCATTGTCGTTGGCCGTTGCAGCGGAGTTACGTGATGCTCGGTTTGGCATGGCTCGTCTCGCTCGTCTTCAGCGTCCCTCAAATGATCGTTTACTCGGGAAAAATCGAGGGATACTGCGCACCACAATGGCCCGCATTCTGGAACGCCAAGGTAAACACGACATATGATATATTATAGGAAGTAATGAGAGTATCTACATTGTTGTTGTGTACTCGTAATCAAGAAGTGCAAACAAGCACTTGTTCTATATAGTAGCTAATAGGTTAATTCATAAGTGACAGCAGAACTGCATTACTTCCCTTACTTCCACTTCTTTACCACGAATTGCATGCAGCATTTCCAGTGACCAATAGGCACAGTACTGACGTTGTACATCAAGATGTTCTTTTTCTAGAAGGTGATGGGAAGGTGATCGTCTTACAATTGTAAATACATATAGTGGAAGAGAGGTTCTTTTTTTGCTATGATGGAAAGTGCTGCAAAAAAGCCACTTTTCGATGCATTTCTCTACTTCTTTTTATTGCCTCTTTATCTAGACTAAAACCAAAATTGAAATAAAGATGAAAAAGATCAATAATGGTAGATAGCTCAATATTGCTGGTAGCTAAATAAACAATGTTGCCATATTTGTGCTTTATTCAAATGGTTTTGATACAAGCTCTGAGGGTGACAATTTTGGGGGAATCTCCAAGATCCCTTTTCTCCCTTTCTCTTTCATGTTAGACAAATATATATCTTACGAGTGTATCAAAAGTCATTGTAGATAGTAATGATTATGTAGAAAAATGATTGCAATGCCTGAGGCACATCTAATATTGACTTGAGATCCGAAATAGCTTTTTTGCAGCCATTATCGACGTCAGCTGGAGGAGCAAGCCAACTTGGCCACCGGAACCGAGTCGGAAACACAATAGTAACACACAAAAAAGACTATTATAAAAGGTATTGTAGTTAGAGACTGACTGGCAATTGCTGAGCAAGGACGATGAGCTGCAGAATAACGCACCTATCAAACAGTGGCGGAAAAAGCAGAAAAAAAACATTTCTCACACAAAACATTGTTTGGTTCAAATTTCCCAGTTTTGAAGCAAAATCCTCCTTCAGGTAACTGATTATCCAAGATGTTTTGACCCTTTTGCCTCCATTTTTGGGAAAAATGCTTTAAAAATGCTGGAAAAGAGGAAAATATGCAAATATGCAGAAAACTCAAATTATGCAGAATATGACATTTTAGTCAAAATATACAGTTTTATGCAAGTGTATACAATTTACGGCCCTGGTAATGGCATATGTAGCAAATGATTAATTCTCATTATAATTAGAAACTGTAATAATCGATGAGTACTAAAAGAAGCTGCAGTAGTAAAAATGACTGTAATGTCCCTCTTTATTTTTAGACTTATGTGACGTTTTACTCTCTGGCCAACTTCTTCGTTGGCAAAAATTTTCAACCAAAAATAAAATATTTTACCAAAAAATTTCAACTTTTTTCCCGCGGTCTAGTAATATCCCTCTTTATTTTTAGACTTATGTGACGTTTTACTCTCTGGCCAACTTCTTCGTGCCTCTGGCCATCCTCATCTTCTGCTACGGCAAGATGTGCGACGCGCTCTGGACCAACTTCAAGCACAAGAAGCAGCAGCAAATCAGATCGGCAATCAACACACACACCTCTCAAACCGTACTAACAAACATTATTCATTAACATAATCTTTTTTTCTTTTTAATAAAAGTTCAAATAAAACGTGTCTTCCTTACTATTCATATTGTATATATACGAGAACAGTATGTAGAAGATCTCTTTTTGTGCATTGGGACACGTGTCACAAAGCCTCAGATTCCTTGAAGCCAGGACAATGAGAACATCTTTATTTGTACATTTATATCAATATTGACATGCATTAATGACATTCTTATAAAACACTATTTGTAACCAATATATTACATATTGACAATAAAAGTATTGATAGTTGTCCGAGGGTCGCTGTCAGTGGATGCGTCGCTTCTGGCCGCGCTCCAAGAGGAGGAGCGAGAGCAGAGACAACACGTTGGACGCGCCCGACCCGCAGACCCTGTTGCTCAACTCCAGGACAAGGAAGAACGAGGACGCCATCGAGGTCGACAACAACGAGAACCACGTTCAAGTCACAACAAGTTCTGATCGGTGTTATTTGAGGACGCACGGCACCACGACCATCTCCAAGGCCAAGATCAAGACGGTCAAGCTGACGGTGGTCGTCGTCCTAGGCTACATCGTATGCTCAGCCCCCTATGTCTGCGTCCACCTCTACACCGTCTGGGGACACCCCACATCAGAACTCCGTAATTAAAGGCCTAATTATGTCATCAAGTCATTAATTAAGCACTAATTATCCCTTTTTTTGCTGAGATTTTTCTGGTTTTTCAGTGAAGAATATAAAGTGGCTGTTCTGGCTGTTCACATTGAACAGTTGTTTGAACCCGTGGATCTACATGGGCTTCAACCCGGAGCTGATGCAGACGTTCTGCGGGTCCACGCGGGTCCCGCAGCCCCCGCGGGCCACCATGCGCTTCTTGCCCGCCGACCAGAGCGGCTCTAGTGCGGCCAGGAGGAGGAACAACAGACAGACCGAGGCCATCGAGCTCAGGCACGACGGAAGATGGAGAAACGAGATGGACAACAGCGTCAACAACGTAGAACTATAATGAAATCTCCCATATTTACCAAACACATACAACATTGCATATATAATAGCCACTTTATTGACGCACTAAAAAAGGGACAAAAATGAGCTTTTGCCTCTTCGAATAAGATAGTAAATATTTATGATTGTGGAAGATAAATTTAAGGTAAACTGAATGTGCAATATACTATATGTTAAAAGTAGCAGTATGTACAAAATGTGTTGTTAGTTCCCTTTATTTTATGTCGGTTAGGAATGTTCTCTCCCTTATTTTTAGTCGGTGTAAATACTGAATAATAAGTGCCGTATTAAATGTCTACATAATGTGGTTTTGAACCAACCGAGATTTGTGGGGATTTCTTGCTTTACGAAGATCTGTTTGTATTATGAAATATTTATAGTAGGTGATTATTGCCAGCTAAGAACTGGTTGTGCCCTCAAGAATCTTTTTGTGTTGGACTGAAAGTTCTGCAGTGCGATGATCGAATGGTATATCGGTTTTCCCACAACACAATGAGATTCGGTGATGCTGTCTGTAACCCACCACATCATTGGATCAACGCCTCGCTGTAACAATTGCAGAGGCACATTCAGAGCACTTCAAGCAAACATTCACAATCATTCTTCTGCACTTTATTATTGCTCCATTAATGAAAGCATTAAATAAACCACTAAATAAACCATGTTCAATAGAAATTAGTCAAATTACTGTTATTGTACTCCTGTATCAATGTACTGTAAGTGTTATGAATGCCGAGTAGCTCCCATTGTTGGAGAAATAAACATGCACTTCTTGTACCTATACTTTTTGCTCTTTTTTGACACTTGTGAATAAAAAATGAGCTTTTTTTCTCTCTTTTGTCAATAGTGCAATGGTGTTACCAACTATTTTTGTGCAATTCTATAAAAAAAGCTCGATTTCTACACAACTTTCTGACTGTAAGTGCACACTTTTTTGCTCTCGCAATCTTCTTAGGGCATTTGTAGGTGCTGTTGCGACATTTTTCTCATGGATCCATCAGTGCTGGCAATACACGTGGCAACAACAATTGGAATTGATCGATTGTGCCACATCTAACGCTCCATTAAATGCTTATTTACATAATGTCTTTGTTGCACTGACAGAATGTTATGCGATTGCTTTCGACTAATTGATTGGTCCTAGGGAATGTCGGCTTCTTAGTGATAATTAAAATAGCTTGTGAAATAAAATTTAGAGGAGAAAGAGAAAAATAATTTTTATGCGATGATTTGTAAGTTCATTTGGGCAAAAAAGGTCGGTTTTTATGCCTTTCTCCTTGAATTAGAACCTATTTTTTTGCAATTCCAAAAAATAGCCTGGCTTAATGTTTTTTCTTTTTCTTCTAAACAATTCTTCTATCATTATTGAACATTGTTTGATCAACCTTGCCATTTTTGCCTTGGGCAAATCATTAATTAGCGTTCACTTTAGTCTCTTAACAATAATGAGGCACTTATTAAAAGCATGCGTCAAATCGACCAATCAGCGTCCAGTATTTTGCGCATGCGCACTAACTCAATCAATCAGCGCGCGAGTTGAGCCAAAACGTAAACAAAGATCGCTGTCAACTGGAAACGTGCTTAGAATAAACGCGTTACGTTGTCGCCGAGGTTCCCCATCGTGATCAGCCTGAGGTCGAAGCTCTTATAAGGCTTTTAGAGCTGATTAGAAGTGATCCAAGTTTTCTGGTAACCATTTCATCAATGATGTTTTATATTCTATATTTGTTATTGTTTATTATTATTACTCTCATTGTTTTCTCTAGGTGATTCGTTTCGTTTCAGGAAATGTCGCTTTTGTCCTTGCCAACCGAAGTGCTCGAGGAAGTTCTGTGTCTTCTCGGTCACGCCCATCCGCTTTCTCTGCTCCGATTAGAGCTCGTTTCCCGTGATTTTCATCGAATTTTGAGAAAAAGTCCAATTTATCGGCGTCTCTGTCGAATGTTATTGGATGCAAGACCGGAATTGGAGTCGACTTTCGTCCGCTTCGACTTTTCAAAGCACGCGTTGGATCCTGAACACTGTCGAAAGTTCTGGCTCAAATGTCGCTTTTTGTGTCATCGTTGGAGAGATCATGTTGATCCCATTGTAACAATCATTGATTGCATTGGGGCCAAGAGTGAGAGAGGTGTGATTGCTAAGGATGAATTCAGAAACATCAGTCCTGGTGCAGTGCGACGTCGTCTGTTGCCAGTTCACGACGTCTCCAAACATTCTAGCAACAATTTGCTTGTGGTCAGCATTCACGACATTTTGATTGTATGGAAATTGGACCAATCCTCGAAGCCAATTTGTCTGAATATCTTCACTACAGCTCAATTGGATTGCAAAGAGGGAGGAGTGACCACGTGTTTTGCTGCTGGACCCGAAAACTTGCTTGTTTGTGGCACTTTGAGCGGTCAACTAAAGCTTTTTGACGCCGTTTCAGGCGAATTGTTAGGTGTTGTTGGAGAAAAAGGAGGCAAAGTTCAGGTCAGCGACTTAAGAATTGTGGGCAATGTTGTTCTGGATGTCAATAGCGAAGGAGTCTTGCGAAAGTGGAGATTGAGGGACAGAAGAATTGAATTCTTGGAGGAATTACAGCCACCATTCAACGCTTCTGAGGAGGTCAAAGAGGAATACCGAAGTGAAATATGTGATCGCAAAATCGACTTTAATGATCAAATAATCGTCGTCTCGTGCTGGGAATTCGTCTACATTCTTGCCAACGCCAATTGCAAAAGAACAGAGCTTCTCCTTTCATCCAACTCCAACTTCATGATGAACATTGGTCTTTGGCGTGATCGCGTCTTTTGGGGAGAGACGAGCGGAATTATTTGTCAAACTCGTCTTCCAAGCTCTTCTGAACAGATTTCGTCGGAAAAAATGGAGAGCAGTTCTCGTGTGGTTCGAAATAAAACCATGCCTGAATCGACAGTGGTGTCAGTATTTGCACAAGGGAATCAATTGATTTTGAGTAATCGTTCAGGACTGACAAGAGTCTTACCTTATGCCTCGTTGAACTCGGATGAAAGTGATACAAAAAGTGTTATAAAAGAATGTTTGAGTTTCGACCTGAGTAATTTGCCTGAATTCGACCTCGTCTTGACTGATGAGACGCGTTTGTTTTGGGCTGATCGCTACGGTAATGTGGTCATGCAGGATTATTGGCTTCACGATGAGAAGAATGAAGAGGACAAGGAGGATATTTTTGTGAAGAAGAATCAAGACTTAGAATAGAGTGGTTTCTGAAGCTACAGAGCTAAAAGTCTTGCTTAAAAGAACCTTTGCATATGTCATATCAACTTTGAGTCTGTTACATACACCAAATTAGGTGTGTTAACCATGTCTACAGAGGTTATTTCCATACTGTTTCATCAGTGAATGAGAACAATTCAATAAAACATAACTTTGACACAATAACTGCACTTTTTATTTTGCTTACGCATTTATTTTTCTTCCACGTCTCTGTAGTTCCACGCGTTTGACATAAAGCTTCTTCAAGCTCAAAACAACTAATTAAACATGCTTTGAGCAAAATGAAACCTTGGCAAAAGAGGCAGAGAAAGAAATGAAAGAAGTATTCCCAAATACTTGTATCAATGTGAAACAGATTGCATTGCATTTATCAAATATCAATTCCAGCATGCACTGTCCATTAGGTAAACTAACGCCACAATCGAGAATGTCAGAGGGTCCGGAGTTGAACTCGAGTCAATTGTCCCAGGGTCGCCATCACGCCTAGTCACACCGAATCGGCGCGTCGTCCGCCAGTCGGGCGCGCGACGCCGAACAAGCAACACCAAAATCACCATGACGCGTGACCGCAGCCACGTGGCCAGATCCAAGTTCGTCTACGGCCTCTTCTTCTTGCTCACGGTCTCCTCGGAGGTGGCCGTGGCCAAGTTGTCGTCGTCGGTGTTCATCACGAGGCCAGAGAACGCCACAGTTCCCTTGGGAGAGAGGTGAAGATGAGTTGCCACGGGCAAACCGGTTTTATTGTACTGCGTAATAACACTAACTGTACTTTAGTGTACTGCGTAATAGAAGCGTACGATCTAACATGGTAATAATTTGTTAAGTAAAAAAGCAGAGTGCATAAATTCCTGTAGCAGAAATTACAGGGAAAGATTTACTTTAAAGCAATATTTTTGTTTGTCATTAAAATTGTAAGCAGATTTCGTGCTTTTATTTGCAGCCTGGTGCTGTATTGCGTGGTGGACCGGAGGTCGGAGGAGCTGCGGCCGGAGTGGACGGTGAACGGGATGGGGCTCGGCCTGACGGACGGCGACGAGAAGGAGGCCAGAAAGATGACCAGTTGGCCCAGATACACCATTGTTGGGCGACAAGTCTTTAGTGAGTCCATTTAATCCATTCATGCTACTTGTTTCTTTCTTTCCATTCCTGCACGAGTGCTCGAGGATGTTTACGAGGCAATTGGCTTCCTTCTCGAGCTAGGAAATCTCTAATGGATGCAATTCCACAACATTCATTCAATGCAGAGAGAGTACGAACGTACGTGTTTAGTGTTTACTCCAAGCTCGTCAATCGGTGCTCGAAGCAGGTGTCGGACATACAGTGCTACATCTCCAAGATTTACGTACTCCCACGTACTTCTACTAGCTCCTGTAGTGGGTAAAGAACTTTGTTTTGAATCGTTCTTCATTTCGCATCGAGCCTACAGTTGTAATGAAATAGGATTTCGTTAATGTTTATCCCTATTTATGGTTTAATCTATCACAATTTTGATCTCACCCCAGCCACTCAATCCACAGAGTAAGTTGTCAGCGTGCACCACGCCCTCTGCCCTAATTTTCGAGGCACATGTGTCATTAGACTTCATGGACTTAAGTGCAGGCGTCAGTCAAACTTCATTAGTCAGTCGACACAACTTGGGCTTGGACATATTTAAAGTTTATTCTATTCGTGCTTGTTTGCTTCACTCCGCACCTCTAATGCGTCTAGAAGAGACACACTTTCTTTTCTAGGGTTCAGACGATGGATCGAGCGATGCTGATGAGCGATGCCGATCATCTCTGTTGCATCTATCTTGTAAACATGGCAGAAACATGGCAATAAAACATTTTTTTTTTCTATAGACAAGACTTAAATGTCCCCTCTAATGCAGTTTACATCTATTTTGTATATTGTATAAATTTGCTGTGTAGACTAAATGTCTCTTGGGCCGTGAAAAGCAGTTACAACTCTCCCCTTGGGATCGATTGCTTCATGAAGCACTGAGGTAAAGTGAAATTGAGACAAGCAATTTCTCTTCCAAACAATGTGCTTGCTTGCAAACTTACTTCAAACCCAGCTCTTCTCTTTATGTAGGTGCTATTCAAGCTCATCAATGTTTCTAAAAAGACACTTTTGCACTCAATGAAGCAGCTCTCTCTGTACTTTAAAGTGGCAGCAATGCTTATCAGAGACAACGAAGAGTGTGCTTCATTGGTAAGCATGCATTGAGTAAATGTGCTTGTGTGGAAATGTGACACCGAGAAGAGCTCTATCTCTGGTGTTAGTCATCGTCTAGCTGCTTTGGCGTAAAATGCGATGCTTTAAATTTACGTAGAGCAATTGAAGTCACATTTAGAACTATTAAGGGCACGAGGATGCGTTCTAAAATGTCCTCATAATACCATTTGTTCTATTTGATTACATACGTAGAAATCATATCTTAGAAATCCAAATTTTTAGAAGAGGTCTTTTCAGTATTGAAAAGTCTTCAATAACAATTACTAAAAGATCATTGATATTTTAAACGACTCCATGACATTCTCATCAATTCATTACTGTTTTACAGTGACTCGCCTATGAGTGCTCGCCATAATTGCACTTTTACTCCTGTCGTTTGTTTATTTCCTTTAGTTCTGGCAGCGACGGAGGAAGCCGCCTCTCTTATCATCTCTTCGGTGACTCGTATTTACGTGTGTTGGCTCGTTCGACGACTGGGCGACAAAGTGATGTGAGCAGCAAGAGATTTGGGGTCCAGATCAAGCCAATGAACCAACAAAAGATCTGAGTCAACTACAGTGTGACCGCAAACCTCTGTTTGCAGTAGTTCGTCCATAACGTGCACTTACGAAGTAGAGCACATGTGTTTTCCAGAGCTTTTCTTGTTTGAACTGGGATCCGTTTTAGGGTCGTGTTCACTCTACGACTTGGAGTTGACCCAGGTTGAGGGGTAGATAAGAGTGCGAAGCCTTTGGGATCGATGGCTAGAGTCTGGCTTATGGACAAATGTTTGTTGCGAGCATACAAGTATTGTTGTGTACGTGATTTCTTCTTGGATATCATATTTTTTCTATCCTCTCTTGCTATTTAGTCTTTGGTAGCTAGCAAGAAAAAAAAATGTTTCTCAGGATTGGGGAAGCCCCACGTGTATGGACGTAGTGCCACAGCGTGCTATCACTGCAACTTGTATTGCGCTTCCTTTGTCAATAATGATCAATAACCTAAATGCAAGTAAAAAAGCAGATCTTCTCCAATCTATCACTAGCCAGCTTTACATATTGTACTCTTTCTGCAATTTGTTTTCATTTCCTCGTGAAACTCATTCGACATTCTCGTTATGCTCTAAGAAATAATTGTTTATGTTTATTATCGACACCAAATGGCCAGTCAATAGTCAGCAATGGCCGTTTTAAAGGCTAGTCGAATAACTTGTCATTCGATTCCTCATTGTTTTAGTTGATAGCTTAGTCTGAATCTGAATTCCCATGGCTTATAAACTTTGTAATTGCCCTAATACATGTAAGAGTATATAGTGCATAAATGCATATTTACGCATTCTTGTCGCATTGATGATCGATCATTTTTGTTCTTTTCAGGGGATTGGAGTTTGCAAATATCTCCTGTGAGCATGGAGGACGACACTGTGTTCGAGTGTCAGTACGACCGGCAGCGAGCCGTGGCCCACGTCCAAGTGGTCGTGGCCCCAGACAAAATCTCCGTGGTAGGCGGCCCTGTTAGAAAAGTGATAGAACAGAAAGAGGTCGAAATTACGTGCGTCGTCAACAAGGCCAGACCCGCTGCCAAAGTGAATCAAAGTTTGTTTTTTTTTGCATTCCTTTTCGCAAAGTGTTTCATTTTCCACAAATTATGCGAAACTTCTCTTATTCTCTTTTGACAGATCGCCTGGTACGATTGGGCCGACAACGAGATTACGGAATCGACCTATCACAGTCGTCCTTTGCCAGATGAAAGCAAAATGTTTACATCAAACTCAACCGTGAGACTAAGAGCAACGAATGAAATGGACAGCAAAAAGTTGAGATGCGTCGCTTGGAACGGGGTTGGTAGAACACTGCTGAAGGCCGAAGTGAAATTCGATGTCAGTTTTGGACCCTCTGTCACTGTGGAGAGAGCCTCACCAAAGCTCCCTTGGGAGGGTCAAAGTGTAAATATTAATGATTGTTATTGTCTTAGCCAAAAATATTGCATGTTTATTGAAATGTTCTTTTAACAGGCTTCCTATAAATGTCTTGCCAAGGCCAATCCCAAGGTAAAACCTCAGGCAGTGCACTGGTTCCTCGATACTAAGCACGTCAGCTCGGGCTCATTCACTTATACTCTAAACAATGTGTCCAAGGCATTAAACGGACACAGTGTCAACTGCACCGTGAGCAATGAGTATGGACAGGCGTCTTCAGCCGCTATCATCGACATTCTATGTAAAAAAATAATCTGTATTCGCCCTCTTTTGTCTTTTCAGTCATTTTCCTGTATTTTTCTTTTAGATCAACCGACTTTTGTGGTTCATCCCGAATCTCAGACAGGTGACAAGATGGACCTAATGAA
>JAOXNJ010114576.1:0-11461 GCA_028566655.1 Metis holothuriae
CCATTTTCCCCATACCTTTTAAATGCTCAAGCAGTTGCATGAATGCCTCTATTGCGCAACCGGATTTATTGAGTGACCAGTTAAAATGTAGCTGAGTAACCACTGTTACCTTGTCATCATCTTACAGTTGTTTCCACAAGGTTGGAGAATAAAGATGAGGCCCAATAAAGTGTCATATGATGTTCTTACCATCCTTTTATTATATTTTGTGTCAAGTTTTGGGTCAAGATTGCAGATTCAGGATGGATTTCTGCTCCACACCTCCCACCGACCTCTCATGAACTCCTCAAAGTGTTGGAAGGAGGCCGTGTTGATGAGAGAAAACTTCTTCAACATCAGCTCTATCCAAAGCCCAAAGTTCAACATCTCCTTGGGAGAGGAGCTGCTCAAACCTCTACATTGCGTACAACTTTCATTTATCTTTCAATTTTTCAAATTTTGCTTTAATCCAAACCATCCTGTACATAAAATATAAAAAAATCTCTGAAAAATGTATATATTTTTTATTTTAGGCAAGTCACTTCGTGCTGATGAACAACAGTCAAGTGTTGTGCTCGGACTTCGACCTCACCTTCAGCCCCGTCCTCAACAGCTACAGCTGCGAGGTCAAGTTGAACGAGTGCAGGGAGCAGCAGCTGAGACTCACTCTGGAGATCTGGCTGGTTAACAACACGCTGAGAGAGATCCAGTCGCCCCTTATCAACCTCAATTGCAGTCAAAACGAACACGAAAATGAAGAAGAAAATGAAAACGAAAATAAAGAAGAAAACGAACACGAAAATGAAGAAGAAAATGAAAACGAAAATGAAGAAGAAAATGAGAACAAGAAGGACAATAATAATATAAGGTTCAGACCGACGCCCAAGCCTGACTCAGAGTGCAGCAATAGGTCGTGGAGCAAGTGGAGCAGCTGCTCCATTAGTTGCGGACCCAAGCCAGGAATTCAACGCCGAACAAGGTAAAAAACGACCAAATTTAGTCAAAATTGAAGTAATTAAAAAAGAAAGAAGATTAAAAACATAACAAAATTCATTATAGACTTAGTGACAATTGCAAGGAGACAATGGAGCAATTGCGTTCTTGTCCCACCAACAAGTGTCCCCAGGACTGCATTCTAAGTGCGTGGGAACCCTGGTCCCCCTGTTCTCAGAGTTGCGGTACAGGGACGCGACTCAGGGTGCGCACAATTCTGAGCGAGGCCAGATTCGGCGGTCAGAGATGTCCGTCGACAAGTTCGGCTGTCATGGAGCACAGGGAGAAGTGCCTCATCAACGAGTGTCCCGTCGACGGCAAGTGGGGCCAATGGTCAAGATGGTCTTACTGCAGCTCCTCCTGTGGCCAAGGAACCAAAGTCAGACACAGAAAATGCGATCAACCCAGACCGGAAATGGGGGGAGAACCCTGTCATGGCGTGGAGAAACAGACCAAACAGTGTCAAATCAAGGTATTTCATTAACCATAATTACCTATAATTACCTGTAATTAATGCTAATTCAACCATAATTACCTGTAATTAATGCTATTTCAACAATTTGTGTACTAGAGTTGCCCAAGGAGGGATGGACAGTGGTCAAGTTGGTCGCGTTGGAGCGGCTGTAGCACTTTGTGCGGCCAAGGCGAAGTGATCCGCAGTCGCAAGTGCGATTCTCCCTTTCCGGAGCACGGAGGAATGGATTGCATTGGGGAAGAATCACAGAAACGACCTTGTTACAGACAGACCCATTGTAATGACACTGAAAGTACTGAAAACATTAGTAATGTCATCTCAAACAGTGGTGAGAATGAGAGTGAAAAAGAGCCAAATTTGGCTCTTCCCTGGTCAGATTCATCCTTGACACCTGTAACTGCCATTATTAATGCAAAAATTAATGACAATACTGATAAAAAAGTTAAAATTGATGGATTAAGAAGCAATGATTGCCTCAAAAATGCTCCTTTTGTCGACGGTTATAATGGACCTTTTATGGACACTGAAGGCTCAAATGAGCTTTATTATGAGTGCTACAACGGATTTGTGAATGACCAACGCACTAATGAGAGGAGATTCAGAGTGACTTGTAATGACAAAAATGACTTAATATTCTCAAAAATTCCGAATTGCAAGCCAGCTGTGAAGTGCATTGGTCCAGTTTTATTATTGGGCAGTAAATACGGTGTGCCTAGACGCGATCCCAGGGTGAATTCTGAGCTCTTTGTCTTCTGCTCCCAATCCATTATCAAAGGTTCCTGTTTCCCAGATGGAATTGCCAGATTTCAAGGCAATTGTGATAAGGAAAATTCCAGAAAATCATTGAGAAATAGTCCAAAAGTTGTTAGAAAATGTTCTGAAAAAGCATTGAAACTCGATTTGGACATGGGCAATTTCGGCTGGATCGAATGGAACAATGAGAAGGAGAAGAACAATAATGAGGAGATGAAAACAAAAAGAAATAATAATGTGGCATCTCTGGCTCAATTAGTGGATTTGGTTTCCAAATTGGCCTCCAATCAAAGTCTGCAA
Source organism: Metis holothuriae (assembly GCA_028566655.1). Taxonomy (NCBI): domain Eukaryota; kingdom Metazoa; phylum Arthropoda; class Copepoda; order Harpacticoida; family Metidae; genus Metis; species Metis holothuriae. The sequence continues at coordinate 2,501 of JAOXNJ010114576.1, forward strand.
TTAACGAATCCTTTTAATATTGATTCCAACAAAAGCAAGAATTGTCTGCTAATTCTGAAAGCAAAAGCTGGCCAAGCAATCAGATTGGGCTTGGAATCCAGACCCGAATTTGATGTGAAAATTCGAATTGAACAGAGTGGATTTCATTATTCCAGGGAAGTTTTGCATAATGAGGCTGAAAATGTGTTTCAAAGTTTGACCAATGAAATGAGAGTTGAGGTGCACTTTTATGGAAATTCACAGAGAAGAAATGGAGTCGCATTCAATTATCAGGTCGTTTGGCCTTCCCATCACATTGAATAAAAGAATAAAAATAAGTTTTTTTTATATAATTGTTGTTTGTTCTTTAAAAGTTCATTTATTGATTGTATCAACAATATCAGTACAAAAAACGAGTTGATTGAATAAAGACTCACGTGAATTCAAATGGCAATTGATAACAATTAACAGTATTCATCAATAACATTTAGTAGCAACGCCCACTTGCCTAATTCCAGAACTGTTCTAGAACTTTAAAGTGAAAAATTCCCATTAAAATTGAATGACTCAAATCTTTGCTTAACTTTAAAAAAAAAGCCAATTTGCTATAATCGTCACTAATGAACTAATGAACTAATCAAAAAAAATTGCTTTAGGCCACTTCGGGTACAGTTTCCTCCTGAATGGGCTGAGCGGGCTGGCTTTCATTTTGGTAGACCTTGTACTTGAAGTAAAAGTCAGCAGCAAAGCAGAACAAGGCCACTCCACCCGCCAACTATTAAAAACAATCAACCAATCAATCAATCAATCAATCAATCAATCAATCAATCAATCAATCAATCAATCAATCAATCAATCAATTAATGAAGTAACTTGTTTTTCTTTTGTGTATGACTTACGACGCAGGGACTGAGAAAGATCGCATTGGCAGCACAAGCCACCAGCAGCCACAGGGATAGGATGAGGACGTAGACGGTTTCGATCTTGGTGATCAAGGGGAAGGTGGTGATGATTGTGTCATGGACATTGAAGAGAGTGAGGGCTAGGAGGATGCCGGAGATGATGACGGAGACCCAGAAAGCAGAGATGATCAGTCCTGCAAAGATGCCTGGACTATAGAAAATGCTTATGAGAGCTCCCACAAAACTTGCTCCCACTTGGCCACAGAGCAAAATCCCATCTCGTCCTCTCAGAGCTTCCGTGTTCATCTTGGAGGTCAGACTCCGGATGCAAATGGACAGGGAGGCTGAGGAGTCCATTTCGAAGATGGAATTAAATAGAGGTTGATTGCTAAAAATGTGACTTAAAGAATGACTAAAAGTGACTAAAAAAGTGACTGTGATCAAGGATGAGTTAGGAATTAGGAGTTTCAGAGAGATAATCGTAGATGGGAGGAGTTTTAAACTTTTAATTAAGGGGAGTTCCTTCCTTTCCAAAAAGAATTATGTACTAAGTACTTCCATCTCTGTTGTAATGTGGTTCTTTGTTGACTGTTATCTCTTTTTACATAGATGACATTAAATCGGTTGTTTTGTATTGGTATAGTAGAAAACATTCACAAGGCTTAATAATATAATGATATTTCTGGACCCTTTTTTAAGTGCCAATGATTCAGCAGTTAAACGGAATTTGTTCTTGATTTCTATAAGACCACTATTCACTCTCTTCACAAAAAAAAAACCTTATATTATATTATAGTAGTACTATTAAAGACTTATGTAGTTGGTTGATTGATTGACTGATTTAGTTGATTGATTGATTGATATGGTGAGAAGTTGGACCAAGTTACGAAAGATGTGACTTGCACTATAAGTCTACTACATTGAATGAATGATTTATGAGTGGATAAAATGAATGGGGAAATGTTTGGATCCAAGTTTGTCCTTGACCGTGCTTAGAACATGTGCTGAGCCCATCCAATCCGACGTCAATGGGGGATCAGTGGTTATCTACTGTCTCCCAATCCCATTACATACTCTATCTTAGTATAACACAATATTAACATAATATGTACACAATATACACATCTATTTATACATTTATGTGGTACAGTGGGAAAAAAAGGATATAAGCATGTTTCCGCATCTTCTTTCCCCATGTTATTTGGGATAAGACACATGGAAATTGCTCTAGCCGTATTTGGTAACAGCTTTAGCTATGGCTTTAGTTATATTTTTGTAGTCATGTCAAGTCAAATCTTGGTGATTCCTTCGGAAATTGTATATTATTTTCTACATACATTCATGAAAAAAATGCAGAAAAAAAAGCAAAAATGTCCAAATAAACCAAAAAACATACTATAAGAAGTGTCTTAAACGACTTTGTATTTTAATTAAGCTAGGTAAAGAAAATAATCATTTCAACCAACAATTCTAATAATTTTTGGAAACTTATTTACTTACTTGTTTCCTATAACAAAAATTGATTTTTGTTAGTAAAATCGTATTAGAGCAAAGATGTACCTCTATACAGTTATGTCGTTGGTTCATCTCTCAGCCGCTAGATGGCGCTGCTATCAAGCTTCTCCTTTATACTATAGGGAGTGAGTGTTCCTCTTGAGTTCCAAGTGGCCTTTCCTCTCCGAAGTGATGGATTAGGCAGGATCAGATCGATCAATCAATCAAGAGACGACATTCATCGATAGATCAAGAAAGACACTATGAACACAAAAGAATTTATCCAGAATCATCGCTACATTCGATTCGCCTTAACATGTTACATACATCAATTACTTACTATATGTACAGTACAGTACCTACTATTATATGTACTTTATTTACAAGTCACAATAATGTTGTTATTGACTATATTGACTTACTAAATAACAAGAGTATTGTGGCTGTAATAAGTACTCAAAGTACTTATATAAAAATGCTAGGGTTTCATGTTCAAAGATGTGATTTGGGGCTGAATTATGGAGATTTTGGCATCTGTGAAGAATCTGTCTTCTTATAAGTGACAGCTAGATAGGTCGATTTGGCTGTCAGAATATTTCAAAAGGGAATAAATTCACAATGAAACAAGTGTTTTATAATCCACATCTTTGTTGTAATGGCCAGAGACAGCTTGCTTTAGAGGCAGTTACTCAATATGGTGAGTAATGTATTCATTGGCCCTTTTCAATTGACTGTCAAGGTCACAAGGGGTTAGGTATAGTTGCCAAGTCACAGCTGGAAACAGTTGGGAATTGGAGCAAGTACAGTACATTAAAAAGAAGATTAGTATTACATGGTTTATTGTACTTTCAAGGTTGACCAAGTCGGCTTTCCTTGACAAAACAAGCTAAATGAGCTCAATCAGCTTTCCTCAATGGTTCGACCTCTAATGCTTCCTTCCTGTCAAGCACACTAAAGTACATACAACAACAGCTTATATTTCTATTTCTATTTTTTAATTTTTTTATAGTACGAGCATTACGAAAGAATGAACTGGAGCAAGAGTCCTAGAAGAAGAAGAGGAAAAAAGGCAAGAGAAGAAATAAAAATAGAATTGTTAGTAGTAGTTGTTAGTGGTAGACAATGGTGAAACAGAGACACAAGCAACAACAACAATAAAAAAAATAATAACACTAATAACGATAAAGACAATGTGAGTAAAAATTTCGAGGAATGATTCGAGAATTCGCGAAAATTTTGTGGCCAAATTCTCGATGATTATTCGAAAATGAACATTTTCTGAGAATTTGAAAACACTAATACATTCTTTTCATTTGCCTTTGACAACATTTGTCCTAATTGCATTCTCAATGCCAATTGATCTTTTTCTTGCCAATTCTCCTTATATTTCTCCCTGCCAGAAGACAAACTCCATATGGTATGTAATAGTAGGGAACTTGAGAAAAGACAAAAAAATGAGATGTTAGACACAGTGAGAAATTTAAGACAGGGGTATCAATCAAGGTAGCTCTTGTCATGCCTTGATCAAGACTCTGGCCAGGATCATGGACAGCTGTCAAAGAGAGGCTGTTCAGCTGTCGAGCCATAGGGTCGACAGCTGACCCTTGCAGCTGCTTGGAGCTAGGCCTTTCTTGATTGTGTGAGGGTTGTGTGGGGCCTGTTCAGTAATGTGAGGATGACGGAGATGTCTTCGATGGAGTCGCGGGCCCTGATGCACCATTACCGTGTGCTCAGTCGACGATCCAGTCTGCATTGGTGCCTGCCAGAGCTGTTTGAACGAGCCTCAGGGAAATGGTGGAGGCCGCAATTCGACTCGCCCATCCTGGAGCATCAGTACTTCCTCTCCACGCTGACCAGGACCACCAGGAACTTCCAGGTGGGGCTGCTCTACATGCTCGCCCTCTTCGGCGTCTTCGTCGTCTACTTCCCCGTCGTCAAGACCCCACACTGGCCAGCTTTCCTCAGTCAGAACATAAACACCTCTTTATTCAACACCTACCTCATCATTCAACCCTCTTATTTAGAGAGGATCAAAATCCGGGTGTTTGTTCTTGTTTCAGGTCTGAATTTGGCGGTTTGTCTGCTGTTAATGCTCTTCCTCTTCGTGTCCACGCACAAGGTGTACACGCAACAGCGCGCCTTCATCTCCACGGCCCTGGCCCTCATGCTCTGCTCCGTGTCCCTGGTGGCCACGTGGAACGTGAGCGGCGGCGACGTCTCGCCCGCCGGACTCTACGCACTCTACGTGGCCATCACACTCCTCCTCTACTCATTCGTGCCCATGCCCCTCTATGCCACCGTCATCATCGGTGATTCTTTATATATTCCATCAAAGAATCACATTTTTTGATAAAAATGTCAAAATTTAGTCTTTTTTTATGAGGTTTTGTTGTTTATATTTCGTCCTTTTTTTTGCCTATAGTAAAGGAAGTGCATGTCTGAAATGAGCTAGTAGAGATTTCCATGGCTAAATTGAGTTATAGTTAGCATTTAGCAAAATCGATCAATTCCTTTCTGTTTGTTTGACTTGGCTTTTATGTCTGGCAAACAGAGCTTTTTAGCTTCACTATCTAATTGATTTTTTGGGGTACATTCATAACATAGAGTTGCTTGTTGTCCTAGAGATAAAGGAATTAACAGTTGATCTGGAAACAGAAATCCTTCTTAAATGGACTCAGGCCAATGTTTACAATTGCCCTCTAACTCCTGCCAAGTGGCTTAGCATGAGATTGTTTAGTCGACTGCTCTGTACTTTCGTGTTGTTTGATTGATGATCCAGCTCCTTGTGTAGCTCCTTTTAAAGCACTTTTCATGGATAAAGTGAGTTTTATTGGATTTCTCGACTTAATTCTTCTTTATTAGGGGGCACGTACTCGTTTCTGTTTGAGTGGCTGCTCTGTCATCGTCTCCCATCTCGAGCCTCGTCCACCTCCTCGCTCTCCTCCACGCTCGCCTTCAACGTGCTGCTCCACCTCTGCGTCCACGTCATAGGCGTGCACACCATCATCACCACACAAGTAGGAAAAACCCTTCAAATGCTTAAAAATTTCATCCAAAAATCTTCTTTTTTTTAAAAAAAAGATATTTTTTTAAAAAAAATACTAGGTGAGGATGAGGGATACGTTTATGAAGGTGGGTCAGTCCTTGTTGGTGAAGAAGCAGTTGGTGACTGAGAAGGGTTTGAAGGAGAAGATGATCCACTCCGTCATGCCCCCCAAGGTTGCCGATTGGCTGATGAAGGAGGGACACACCGAGGAAATCGACGATTCACAAGGCAAAATTTGCGTATTTTCAATCGAAATTTGCATAATTTCAATCGAAAATTGACGTAATTTCACTCCAAAATTGCATTTTTGATCAATGTTTTTGATTGATTTGATAGACGACGTGGACGTGGTGGAGGAGGAGTGCGGCTCTATGTTGCGCAAGGTCTCGTCTCCTCGGTCGTCGAACCAGGGCGACTTGCGCACGATCTTCCGTCCCTTCAACATGAACGCCATGGAGAACGTGAGCATCTTGTTCGCCGACATCGTGGGCTTCACCAAGATGTCCTCGAACAAGACGGCGTCGCAGCTGGTCAACCTGCTCAACGACCTGTTCGGCCGCTTCGACCACCTCTGCACTCAGAGCGGCTGCGAGAAGATTTCGACTCTGGGCGACTGTTATTACTGCGTCTCGGGCTGCCCCGAGCCCAAGGTGGACCACGCCCGCAACTGCGTGGAGATGGGCCTGGCCATGATCGCGGCCATCCAGGAGTTCGACAGGGACCGCAACGAGAGCGTGAACATGCGCGTCGGCATCCACACCGGCACCGTGCTCTGCGGCATCGTGGGCAAGAGGAGGTTCAAGTTCGACGTCTGGTCCAACGACGTCACGCTGGCCAACAAAATGGAGTCCACAGGAAAACCCGGCATGGTGCACATCTCCGAGACCACCAAAACTTTTCTTCTCGACGAATATTTCCTGGAACAGGGAGAAGATCAAAGCGGATTCAAGACTTACTTCATCACTGGAAGAGCCAAAACCGAACAAAAAGTCACGACGACTTGCGATATTCCGAGATTGGTTGCCAGAAGAACCTCTTCCACGCCGGCTGCCATGGTCGAGATCGACGGCAATGAAGATGCAACTACAATGGACAATAACGAGGAAGAAAGCAATCAGGTAAGAAAACATCTTTATTCAAAATTTTAGATGAATTAATAATCTTTTAATTAATTTTAATATTTATGTTCCGATTTGTTCCATTTTTTGAAAAATTCTGTTTTCCTGACAGATAAGCGATCCTGGATCAGTGGCTGCTCACTCTTTGCCCCTGCTTCCCTCCTCAACCACTGCTACGACCAGTACTAACACCACAATTACTACTACTTCTCGTTCGGCAATAAAGAGATTGAGTTGGAAGCAGGGGAGAAGACTTCGCATGGCAGTCAGATCGGCCTCAGAATGCGCCGATGTCCATCCTCAACGTAAAATCTTAAAAAATTTAAGATTAATTAAGATTTTTCGAAAAACATGACAAAAATTTTAACAAAATTTTGTGGATTTATTTAGCGAAATATTTGGTGTCGCCCTCGTCGCGGCCGTCGGGATTGACCAGACAGGTCAATGGCTCCAGGAAGAGCAATAGCAGACCAAAGTCGGGCATCTCAGCCACAATTGCACCCGAAGCTCACTCCGAAGTAAGTAACATTTAAATTGAAAATAAAATAAATTAAAAAATAAATTAAAAAACATTTAAATTAGAAAGTTAAAGAAAATTAAGCTTGTCATTACATTTGTTTTGGTAGGAATTTGAGGGATGCGGGAGAAGACGCTACAAAGATCTCATGAGACGCCACTCAAACAGCGTGCCCGTTCTCCAGGAAATGAGCTCCACCGGTGAAAAAAAAGACACAAGAAAAAACAAGAAAAGAAAAAAAACATTTTTTGAAAAAAAAACTCAAAAATTGCAATCAAATGATGTTGAATTGATGACAAATTGATTTTTTTATAGAGAGCGAGAGCCGTCGCAAGGAGTGCGGCCCGCTGTACAACTTTGCGCACGCGTTCTCTGCGGGCTCGCCGACGCACGCGTCCTCGGAGTTGAACGCTGTGTCGACTTCGCCGACGTCGAAGCCGTTGCCGCCGAGTCCGTCGAGCCTGCCGAGCGACCACGCGGCCTCGCCCGCGTTGGACGCGGACGCCGCGCTGACCGACGCGGCGAACCGCAGACTGAAGGCTGACCGGGCGCTGATCAGCTGCGTGCGCGAGGACGCCAGTCACCACAGCTACTTCTCTCGGCCGCCGTTGAAGCACTTCAGTCTGGCCTTCGTGGACGGCAAGATGGAAAGGGACTACAGACGCAGTGCCTGGCGCCCGAACCGATTCCATCGCGACCACGACCGAAGAGCAGCCGCCACCTACGTCTTCAACGCCTACTTCGACCTCTTCGTCTCGTTGTTGCTCCTGGCCGTCGTGGCCAGCGCCGCCCTCGTCTTCAACAACATGTCCGTCGTCTTCATCGGCTTCGTCGCAGTCGCCGGACTCTATCACGCGACAATCGCCGCGCTCTGTCTCAGACACTTGCTCGTCGACGTCGGGAAGAGCAGGGCCAGGGCGGCCAAAATTTACCAGTGGGGAAGGGGATGGGCGCCGTCGCATATTTTGGGTAAAAATTCAAAAAAAGATTTGAAAATATGGTCAAAATTGGCTAAAAATTGACCAAAGTTTGACTAGGGAAAAATCAAAAAAGTGTTTTTTTGGGGTTGATTTTTGAGGTTTCTGTTGTGTAGTTGTATCGGAGTAATCCCTGTTGAGTTAACCCTGTTAGGGGTCCCTTGCATTACTGTGGCTGCGACGAACACGACTGGCAGGTTGCGCAGCGGCTCCCAGTCAAGGTCGCGGCCGGCTGCGCGACCGAGTCGCCAGTCGATGGAGCTGTTGACAGCCGACACTCGCTGTCCACGGTCCAGGGAATTTCCTCGAAGTGATTGCGAAATCACTGCGAGAGCAAGGCTCGATACAACTTAGACACCTCAAAATCCACCCTTCCTTAATTTTAAGAGATGTTAAACCTTATAATATATAGTGTGGTTTGGGTCAGAATTTATGCTTTTGAATAAGAAATCTTTGTTTTTGGGTCTCTTTTTATGCAATTTGGATTAATTAGTGTCATTGTTTTAATGTTTTTTAACCCAATTTCCCTGAAAAATTTATTAGTTTATTCATTTTTGAGATAACAACTTTGCGTTTGGGAGGTAGGGCCAAATTTGTAAGGAGAATTGGTTGAAACGACGCTGGCGCCATCTAGCGGCCGTTGTCGCGTCCTTTACTGTTAACGTACTATATAGTGCTACTGCTACTACATATGTAAATACTGTACTGTGCTTTGATTTATGAATCATACATTGCTTCTAATACTCTGTACGTACGTACATAATATGTTTCATTAGTGGTTTGCAAATTGGTTGATCACATTTTTTAGAATATTTAGTTAGAATAATTAATATCGTAGTGTCAAAATTTAAATCTCTATATCTATAAAAATGAGTGTTTGTTTGTTTGTTTGTTCGCGATGCACTCCTCAGTGGATTGACCAAACTTC
>JAOXNJ010114798.1:0-11458 GCA_028566655.1 Metis holothuriae
ATTTTCATTGTTAAGAAAACGTTTTTATGAACAAATTTGAAGTAAAAAACGCGACAATTTATCTGATCGACCCTGTAGTAGTAGTAGTAGTAGCTAGTGGAAGTAGTATAACACTGGTAATATAGAAGTTGTGGTTAAAGTAGGGTCGGTCTGATTATCGGATTATCGGAGTTGCCGCCATTGCACTCACTCACACTTTAGTCGCAATACTTTCATTACTGGCTGTAGTCGTTAGTCGCACCTACAGTATTTGTTGTAGTCGCAGAAGTAGTCGTTTGTTGCATGTACGTAGGGATTGATCTGAGACTGACACCTCTCGATGCAGCTCGTCATCGATTGAGGCCGACCAATTAACGGCCAACACAACAAAATTGTACAATAAATGTACAAAGAACAGTGTACAATGTACAATTCGTTAAATAAGATTAATAAAGATTTAACAAAAGTTACATAATAAAGAATTTTTATTAATAATAAATTTTGAAATATTTACTTAACTAAGTAGTAATACAAAGTAAGAGTCAATTAAGCTTAATAGTTTGTAATGAGCCCTAATTAGCCTTGACAATGGGGCTAATTAAGGTGGGATCATTATAAGTGGTGAGTTCATTAGACAAGTCAGAGAGTCACGACTTCCCTTTTGAGAAGCTCATCGTCCAATCACGACTTCGTCTTTACTATACAATATACGTTTTATTAAGTAAACAATCGACTTTTGTACTTTTCATAGTAATAAAACATTTTTATTAGTAAATAGTTCATTAAACGCATATTAAGCTTTATTTAGAGGTGAAGGATAACAATGGATGCATTGCTCTACATTAGTAAGTTATTAAAGCAGTAAAAGTATTTTAAAGTACTTTTAAGTAGAAGTATTTAAAGTAGTAGTTGAAGTAGAAGTGGTAATGAGAGCACGACCAAGTTGGACAACAATGTGACTTGTCAGTCGCAGACACGAACCAAGTACTGGTCTCTCACCTCATTCCCAGCATCCATTGTTAGAAAATACTCAAATATGTAAGAAAACTTAATAATGGAAAAGTTATATTAGTGCTTCTAAACGTTCTTTAATGGAACCATTATATTACGTAATCAATCAATCAATCAGTTGATTGATCGCTATTTGATTGATTGATCGGTCGACCACCATTCCCTCAAACTGCTATGCCTCACATTGTGATTGATTGATCCAACTCAAATTGACCATGATTGATGAACGAGAACTTGATCACACATTTGGAACAAAGTTGATTATATAAAGGAGACTCAAAATAAACGTTTATTGTACAAAACGTCTTAAAGGGAAATAATAAAAGAACTTTGTTATAATAAGAGAAATGTTTTATATTTTGTTTTATAGGAAACGTGATCGTTATTGATTGGTAGAACAATGGGAGCATCCATATCTCGATTAGTCCAAACGAGATGGCCACAGGAACCCCAAACCATGCAAAAGAAAAGCAATAGTATACAAAGACTTGATAAATGTAACAAAGATAAATAGTAAAGTAGTAAAGAAATATGGTAAATAATCATTTCTTTATGAGTAAAAGTGTTGATTGCTCATCAACCATTACTACAGGGTTATGCAGATAAATTGTCGCGTTTTTTACCACGAAATAGTTTGTAAATAATTTGTTGCAATAATAAACTTCTAGAAACAGAAGATGTAGAGATTTTCTTTCCTTTTGAAATTTAATTTAAACGTTTTTTCAAAAACACCACCATTTTGCTACTATCCAAGGAAAAGCCATGGGAGCCCGAATTGCCGAGTGCGGCCACTGCACTGCACTGTAGCCTGCAGCGTGACCAGCATTTTTCAGGGAAAAGAACACAAGGTTTGAAAATCCTTGAAAATTGCAGAAAGTCCCCATAAATACGCAATAGTGGCCCCCAAACGGTATTTTTATGATTTGTTTAGCATCTCCAGTCACTTGTTCAATCAACATAAGACTTAGGCTCAATCCTGCAATGTAGTGCAGTGGCCGCAATGGACAGTTTTGGCACCCTTGGCTCCATCTTACTTACCACGAAAAAGGCACTTTTCTGGAAAATATGCTATAAAAAACTTTTAAAAACAAGTGAAGTCGCCTTAATTTTTATTATAGGACTTTTCTTCTATGAACCGTGGCATATGAATGATTTCATCATGAAAATCGCGACAATTTATCTGCATAACCCTGTACATATTTCGTCTAAAGCTCCATTCACACTAACGACTGCATGCATATCAACCATGGCCCCAGATCCATTGATGAAGCCAGCCTCATTCACAACAACAAGAACACCTTATAGTCGTTCGTTTAGCAGTAAAATAGTAAAGAAAAGTAAATAAAAGAGTAAATAACAATTGTAGAGAATGTTCTGTTCTACTACATAACTGATGAGCAAGTACGTACGTATCTTCGTTGATTGCGGAGGAGCTGTCAGAGTCTAACTGGCCGCCCACACGAGCATTATGCATTAACAACTAATACTTTGCTACAATGATTGTGTACTTTGAGTAATACTTTATTACTTGTTACCAATACTTTATTACTTGTTACTAATACTTTATTACTGACTATGCACTCTAAGAGTTGCTGATGACCCAGAATGATCGTTTTTGGCCTTTCTCACTCGCATTTTGGGCTGACAACAACAACGAGCAATAATGATTTCACATGTGTGGGCGATTTTTAACCACGTGTCAAACACAAGTACCAATAAATAATATTTATTTTAGTACTGTAAATACTTCCATTTAATACTTTAATAAATAAGGTTCATTTAATAAAACACCTGTAAAGCATAAAAAATACAGTAAAACTTGAAAATATGAGTATTACTGACCAAGAAGCACATAAAAAGAATTTGAACAAATTGTGAGACAGACATGTGTGCCTTGTTAAAGGGCAAATTCAACGCATTTTTTGGCTGGCACAACATTATACGAGTAGGCGGGGCTCTCACCACATACTCATCATTTGTCGAGTAATAGTTATTGTGGTGTGCCATAAAGTATCTACAGTAGTAATAATAATAATAGTTGTATGTAGTAAGTATTAGTTGTAGTAGTAATAAGTATACTTGTAGTAGTAGTAGTAGTTGTAGTAGTAATAGTAGTTGTAGTAGTAATAACAATAGTTGTAGTGGTAATAACAATACTTGTATTAATAACTATACTAGTAGTAGTAATAATAAGTATACTTGTAGTAGTAATACTTGTCGTAGTAGTAGTAGTTATAGTAACAATAGCAGTAGATGTAGTAATAGGAGTAGGAGTAGTAGAAGTATTAGTAGTAATAATACTTGTAGTAGTAATAGTAGTTGTAGTAGTAATAACAATAGTTGTAGTAAGTGAGGGGCCCAAAAGCGAAAATTGGGGGTTTGAAGATCGTCTCACGAGCTGCAAACGACCACATACGACGACAACCACTACTAAAACCATTCTACAAGGGTAAAAGGCAAAAAATGCAATAAGTCAAGTAATAAAAGTAAATAGAAAAAAGGAATTACAATAAGAGGAGATAGAAAAAACCACATGTAATAATGTGTATTTTTTGGGGGGGCAGTTTGAACAACAGCAACAAGATCGCGTGCGCAAAAATTCGACCTCTGAGGTCAAACTCATGAACCTACTAGTACCTAGGTACTTAGGTTCGAATTTTTATATGCATGATGGGGGAAAAAAAAGAAAAAAAAATGACGATAATTGCCATAATTTTTTGATAATTATTATTTATTTTTTAGAGAAAAAAAGCTATCGTATGGTATTAAGAAAAAAACAAGAGTAGTAGTTGTAGTAGTCGTAGTAGAAATAAAAGCAAAAGTATAGTAGTAAAAGTAATAATATTGTAAATTTGTAAGTCTAGGAAGATCTAGAAGAAGAAGTAAAAACAAAAGTAACAGTACAGTAAGTAAAACAAAAGTAGCAATACAAAAGTAGAATTAAAGCAGAAATAATAAAAGTATATTAGTAAAATAAATAATCAAAGTAAAACAAAAGCATCAAATAGACTACTTACAGTACACAAGTATTAGAGTATTACAAGTAGATTGCACATTTTGTTGGATCTGTGAGTCCGAATTGGTCTCGTCTCGTTGAGCGAGAGCGATGCGCGACGAATGTCGGAGACTCCTCAGACGACCCCATCCGTCATCCAAAGAAAAATCTACTCACTACGAAGATTGAAGAAGATTTTTGTGTCTAACCACTAAGAGAAGTGCTACCTACAATGATATTACAAACTGCTTTATTGTATATTTTTTGTTCTTCTTTATTAACTGTAAGTACTTTATTTTGTATTTTTTGTTCTTCTTTATTTACATTAGTACTTAATATTCTACTTTGTTTAGTACTTCACGTTGTCTTCATTATTACGAGTACTACTTTATTAAGTACCTTATTTACATTAGTACTTAATGTTCTTCTTTATTAAGTACTTCACGTTGTCTTCATTATTACTACGAGTACATTATATTCCACACTATAAGTAGTTCATGTTGTCTTTATTAGTAGTACGTTGTTCTTAATCTAGCTTGACTTAATATTAGTGGTAGAATGTGTGCTACAGAGGCATCAAAATCGAGTTACACGGTTTGTTCGCGCAGTTCAACTGCAACCTCAAGCCAAATTTAAACTTTTTAAAGTACTTTTTTGAACATTTTTCTGTGATTTTGATCATTTTTTTTACTGACTTTTGCAATGATGAGGAAGCTTTAGAACTAAATCGAAGCTTGCTACATACATATATTCTTCGTTTCGACGAAGACGGGACGTGATCGAGATTGGATCCTGCACAGAAAACGAGACCGACTTCAATGCACTACTACTACATTCTACTACATAATACATTCTACTACATATGAACTACTACTATATTAAACTATTAGTAAATACTAAATACCAATAATGTAGTAGTCTAAATACCATTTATGTAGTAGTGCCCTTAATAAAAGCTGTTGTAAAGACTAAAGACGTTAATGTTGTACATATTAGAGTAGAGGGGGATGGTTGGTGACTACATATGAACTTTTTATGCAGAATCGACCTGAGATCTGGGTCAGTCGATATTACTCACTAGGTACTACTTTATCACTACTACTTTGTCATTGTGGTATATATTGCTGAATTATTGGAAGTGGAGCATAATAAGGATTGGGGAGTCGGTTATTATCGATCTTTTTTATCTACCTACAGTGCATTAAAATCAATCAACTTGTTTTCGAGATCTTTTCTTTACTGAGAAATGTTTTGCATGTGTACTGAACATTATGTACTGCAATACAAGAAAGTTTTCGAAAGTATTAATAGGGTACTACTCATGGAAGACAGTATCACAATACTCAAAAATTTATAGTACAAATATACGTAACAAGTTGTTTAGCTAAAGCCGGCCAAAAAAAGACAGTAGTAGGAAAAGGCAGTAGTAATATTAACATTATAGTACTATTAGATAGTTGTTGTGAGTGGATCGACTCGGAGTCATGGGAGCCGCAGTTTTGGCCGGAGATTTGTGGCTCCCCTGGCCGCAACGCAGCCAACAAATTCTGTCACCCCTGACAACAACCACAACAACAACAAATAAAGAGTAGGATCAGAGATCAGGGGGCCCACAAACATGGTTGCTTGCTGACCCCAAAGGCCTTGAGCCAAACCACTCCTGCCTTATTTACCACTACAAAATTTATTGCAGAACTTCTTATGTAGGTACTTTATGCAACAAGAAAAACGTGTCTGAACCTACAAAAGGAATTGTGGCATCCATAAAACCCGACTGGACCACGCAGCTGACCTCTCTATAATGCTTGTGTACTATAACTCTATATGTACTGAGCTAAAGCCCAACAAAAGAACTGCTTGCTTGGTGTACAAGTGACCAACAACGTGAATAGAGAAAAAGATGTAATAAATGCAAAGAAGAAAACAAGATTTGAAACTTGAGCCCCCCCAAAAAATGTTGAAAAAAGTCATTTTTCTCTTAACATGTGTATACATATGCAGTTTCAAAACTTACAGTAAATAGCTGAAAGTAAATGAAATGAAACAATACATGTACATATAAAAGGTGCAGTAAATCACTAACTTTTATTAAGTATTATTTCTGTGGCATAAAAGGATTTGTGTCAGGGCCTAAAGGGATACAATTGTGCCTTAAATGAAGCCCTTTTTCATACAATATAATATTAATAGTATATTACACACGTTTTGCTATATAAGAGTAGCATTAAATAGTACAAAAAAGTCGTGTGTAGCAAGCAAATCAGAGGAGGCAGCTGGCCCCAGGGGAGAAAGGAGTGGCCACAGGGGTCAAAGGGATGAGATCAGAGCCAAAGCTTCAACCAAAACTTAGGAAAAATGTCTAAAAAAGAGCCTTTAAAAAGGGGTTTACAAGGAAAAATGTCTAAAAAATGCGAAAAATGTCTAAAGAATGGACGAATGTCTAAATATGCTTGGTCCTGTTTTTCGAGTGCTCCCATCGGACGTCGCCTCGTCATATCAAGGCTCATTTGTGCGGCAGACAAGCTGTGCGTGATACGACCTCGTTTTGGACCGCCAATCCTAAATCAAGTCTGGCAGCAGTCAACTTCCGTGCTACACAACATAGACTCTTCTAATGCTGCTCTACAATTCTTGTGTACTGCACATTTGGCTAAATTCCATAGTAGTGCTTCTGGATAGGAAATGGGCTGGGCCCAAAGGCTCATTAGGGCCAGCAGCTCTCTAGAGAGAGACACCCACCAATGCGATAGCTCACGCACTATACTACACCAACAACAACTGCATTACTTATCTTCACCATATATATTAGAAGATGAACATTATGTGCTGCAAAAGCATTTATGGAATTGCCAGAACTCCTTATTAAGAGTGCTTGCAAAGTAATTAAGGTGGCCCAAACTGCCATTAAAGAGACTCTAAATAAGAAGCAGTAATGAACATTTAAAGGGACAAGAGAGAAGTAATATGTCATCTGTCAAAGTCAGTTAGGGTTTCTGTGCAAATCAACAATTTGGCTCTAAAGTCATTTAATGGCTTCATTAAGCCATGAAAACAGCTGACAACAAGGAAAGAAAGCAATGGTTCTTATAATGTGCATTACTTACATTAATAGTGCATTGCTTGTGTGGGCCTTAATTGCTTCCTCAAGCTCCATTAATCCTGCTTAGCTAATGTACAGTACGTGGAGTTGTACACCAGAATCTGGATTAATGGTGGCTTGACACCGATGGCTGATCTCTCTGCAATTTCGGTTCTTTAGCAATTTTTAATCTCATTTAAAGTAATATTTATTTATTTTTACTCTTTTTTATTAACAATTTTGAAAAAAAGGACTTAATAAAGGCACCTTTTCCCCACTCCACTTTTTGCTGAATCAGTACATATTTAACCAGGAACAATTCTAAGGGGATGAAAGAGTGTATTTACTTACATTAAAGTGCAGTGATTTTTTTTTCGAGGAATAAGGACAAAGGAATGGAGGAAAATCCTCCACTCATCCTTCCCAGTATTGTTAGTCTCTATAAAAAAGATGGTTAAAAAATAGACTTGATGACTTCAAAGTTGTTTAATTTTACATTATTTCATACTTGCTCGTAATAATTTAAGCTATTTTTGTTGCCTTTTTCATTGTATATTAGTGCTTTTCTTAAATTATGACTTTTTTTTCCACTAAAAATTCTCAAAAAAAGGCCCATTTTATCCATTTTTTACACTTTTTTTTGGTCAGAAAATAAACGCATAAAAAGGAATCTTTAGTGGAATCGTGTATTGTGTGCGTGTTCGGATTGCCAATGCAGAATGTGTCCAGATTCCGGCGACACCTGTCAACGCCACAACACTCACACTTGACACGTGGTCACAATCAGCACACGTGTTCAGAAAGAACCCATTTTTTGGCCCTGGGACCAATATCAAAATAAAAAGCTATTTTATTTGACTATAATGAGTTTTGTACCTAGTTGTTAACATTTACTTTAGTATGTTTTGTCAAAATTTTGTGCAATTTTTGAAAAATAAAAACTTTTTCTAAAACTTTTTTTAAACATTTTGTTTAAACTTTTAATTCCATTTTTGACTTTTCACCCAATTTTAAGCACAACCTTTGATAAGGAATCCCAGGCAAAACCCTTGGAAAGCTGATTCTTTTTGGGGGTGTCTTAAGACCAGCTGATGTTAACTGACCGCTTTGAGCCTTCTGAGCCTTCTCATCCGCAGTATGTAGCCCATCCAAAGGACCGCAGTGCTGAAGTCATTATGGTAGGGGAGGGAACTTTAGAGCCAAGAGAAACTCTATGTAGTAGAAATAAAAGCAGAACTATTAAAAAAGTAGTAGTAGTAGTAATAGTAGTAATAGTAATAAAAGTACTATAAGTAGTACATAGTAGTTAGTAGAAGTAGAAGGAGGTGTTGGTCTTAATGGATCCATTTCCCTGCCCTAGCTCCCCATATCCTACAAAAACTACCTTCTGAAAAGCACAGTAAACATCCCAAATGTTAAGAAAAAAAGAGGCCTTTTTAGTAAAACCCAAAAGGTCACACAGTTAAATAAGAAGTCATAGTAAAAAAAGGGGACTTTTTTAAAGCAATGCAGTATATAAGTGGTAAATGGAAGTTCTGTGACAGCCTAGCTGTCAGCCACATGTCCCATGTCAAGGTTGGTCAGCCTCTGGGAAGAGGTCAAATGTGGCTGATGGAGCAAGTGTGCTTTCCAGGAAAGCTCAAAATGAAAGAAACCAAGAAAATTGAGAGACCAGTTTAACGTCATTTTGTTGCAGGTTCTTTTTATCGTCTTCTCTTTTCATTGCACACTTTTTAATACTTTCTTTGGTGACTTTTGAGCTGCTTCCATTGTGATGGTTCCCAAGGGACTCTCCTTGTTCTCTGTTGGCTTTGAAGTCGAGTTGAATGGAGGCTGACTGACTTGCTCGTCTTTTCAGCTGCACTTCAACAAGCATCCTTTTCTGCTCCGATGAACGCTTTAACACACTCTTAGCCATAAAACCTAGTGAAATGAGGCTTTTATTAAACATTTACTGACTGTGCTATGTAGATGAAGTACATACTTGTGCTTTTGGGTTCAATGCACTTTGTTGAATGTAATAGACTTTTGATTGAAGAAAATATTTTTAGTTTTTTTATGAATATTTTTGAGCCGGTTAAGAGATCAAAAATTGCTCTATTTAAATAATTTTCCATTTGCAGTGTTATTGTAAAAGGGGCTTTATGAGCCTTTTTCCTTAATTTAATTCTGTTCTATGAAAATTGACTGTAAATAATATTTTTTTATTTCAAAAATGAAAAAGTGAACTATTGGTAAAAAGTTCGCTATTATGAGTAATGTCTGTTTATTGAGAAGCAGTTTATTAAACGCAACAATTTGATTGCACTAATCACGCAACCTCGACACATTCCGCTTCGTGTTTACTTCTACGGCTTCCTAGTAATAATCCCCTCTTTAAAACAAACTCAAAGGTTCCTGGAAATCACGTGATCACAAAAAGTAATCTTAAACAAATTCTCGTACTTTTTTTGATCAATCACCATAAAAAAAGCGTGTATTTCAAGCATTCTTAAGTGAACCAAACATGCCCAAGTGAATCCATTAATGTTAATTACAATGTAATCAATCATTCATTCATCCTCAAAACCACAAAAAAACTAAGGAAAAGACTGAAAGAAACGATAATGCAGGAGTAAAAAGTGGCATTAAAAATGTCAATAAAAAAGCAATTATGTAGTTAAACGAAAAAAAAGGAGAAAATTGCAAAAAAAAACATGTCATGATTATGAATGTAGGTATTTAATTAGGCCTTTTTAATCAATCAATTCGTTGTAGTAGTAGTAGTAAATCATTATATCACACTAGCTGTCGATGATGAACTCGGTGAAGCTGATCAACCTGATCTCAAACGAGTCGACCGAGCTCGGGATGGACCACTGGCACTTGTTGTTGTTGTTGTTGTTGTTGTCGTTGTTGTTGTTGTTGTTCCAATACTCCTCTGTTAATATGGGCCTCATTAGTGTTAAAAGCAGTGATGCGGAGCCACTCGATTTTAGTGGCTCCGGCTCCGGCTCCGGGAGCCACTGCTTCAAGTGGCTCCGGCTCCGGCTCCGGACTGGCTCCGGCTCCGGCCAAAATCAGCCCAAAAACAGCGAATTTTGACCAAAATTTTCGAAATTTTTGAAAAATCTTCCTTGCGTTTGTGTACAGAGTGTAAACAAATGCATTTTGAACTGAAATTTCAATGTCTTTTCAAGAAAAAAAATATTTTAAAAAGAAAATTTAATTTTTCTTTACCCTCCCAAGACGACTTACTACATAAAATTTTCAAATTTTGGCGGGAGCCGGAGCCACTCCCGGAGCCACTGGCGCCAGTGGCTCCGGCTCCGGCTCCGGCTCCGGCCAAAATTAGTGGCTCCGAGTGGCTCCGGCTCCGGCTCCGGCTCCGGCTCCGCATCACTGGTTAAAAGACTTGGTAACGATCCTCGACTGCTGTCTGATGTCGCTCGTTTGAGTCGTGTAAGAGAAATTTTTGCTGCCGGTTGACTTGTGGATGTCGTAGCTCGTCTTAAGTGGGTCAGATCGATTCGTCTCTTTTTGCTTGTTGTTTTCGGTGGCACTAATTGAATTTCGAGGGTCGTGTTCGTCTTCTTTGTTGACTGAAGTTCGGCTTCGTCTCGATCGTTTTTTCGAGTGCCGCAGAATGGAGTTGCGGTCAAAGTGCTGGCGACGGAAACGCATGTCCTCCTCGCGATCCAGACCGGAACACGAACTCGAAATTGCCCTTGTTGTTGTTGCCGTTGTTGTTGCCGTTGCTGTTGCCGTTGTTGTTGTCGGCCTCGTTTCCCTTCGTTGATATTGCTGGTGTTGATGGTGCAGCCGCTTCTTGGCCCTCTGCGGCTCGTAGCGGTCGTGATTGCCGCGCTCCTGACTGAAGCCGCAGCCCATCACCACCCAATCACTTGGACATCATCAAGGGACTCCAAATCAACGACAATTCGATTTCAGTCAAAGAATCACTCAAAATGTGACCAAAAGTTCAAATATCAGTCTTTTCAGACTGTTATAACAACTTTTAATGGCTCTTTTGGCCCTAGCCACAAAAAGGGGCCCCTCTACACACATGTAGGTGGGTAATAGTTCGACCTGGCTGCTGTCGAATCCAAATCATGCAGGTGGACCTGTACACCCTACTAATGTACCTTTATTACAGTATATGTACTGATTGTTGTGTACTAAGGTATATTAGTGTTGCTTTGCCTGAAGCACTTGTTGTGGCAGGGCTGGCTGAGAGCCCTCAGGGCTGATTTAGAGGAGCTGAAGGGCGCCAACGTCGAAACACTCAATTTTCTTTACTGAACACATTAATCTATAACTATATATAAAGCTGAAAGTGTGTGTGTGTGTGTGTGTGTGTGCGTGTTTGTTCATACATAAGATTTGACTACACTCGGATTTTTTTCTCGCCAATT
>JAOXNJ010115020.1:0-11452 GCA_028566655.1 Metis holothuriae
AATCATAAATATCATTTATTTCAATCAAAATTGACTCAAATAAATGTTTAAAGAGATTTCATATTAATGGAAACCATCACTTTCATTAATGTTATTTCAAGATTGGCACGCATTTCGAGACGGTGAGAGAGCACCGATTACGTACAGTGGTGAATGGTGAGATCGTGTTGGCCAGCGACTTCGAGTACAACGACGGCATCTTCGTCCACTACTTGCTCAACTTGCCCAAGGGGTGGACCTCCCTCAACAACAACAACAACAACGACATCAACGACATCAATAAGGAGGAGATGGAGGACAGGGGCAACATTATAGAGGGGTTTACTCAACGCTGCTATGTAATGAACAGTTAAATACTCCTTAAAATTTCATCTTTTTTTAATAAAAGTGCCTTTAAAAAGTGCTTAAAATTGACCTTAACCCTAAAATGTAGGAATATTTTGATTAATATAACGTTTTATTAATAAAAGGGTTCAAGAGACGGCGTGAGCCACTTGGGCCACTCGTTCGAGTTCGACCTGGAGTTGGAGTTGAACCTCCTGGACAGTGAGCTTCCCTCGTGTCCGAGCATCATCTTCGAGGTGAACTCGGTGGACAAGTGGAGCAGATTCAGAACCGAGGGTTACACCCAAATCGCCATCCCCATCCATGCTGGAACCATCGAGAAAACCCTCAAAACGTGGAGACCCATTACTAAAGGTGCTACTAAAGAAAGAATCAAAATTTTAATAAAAATCAAAATTTTCAACATTTCTTTATTGATTTATTTTTTCAAATTTTCTCGTATTTTTTTTTAATACATCAAAAGGTTCGGAGCTCCGTCGTTTCTTGATCGGCGCCTCTCCCCAGCTCTCCTCCCTTTCTCCTTGCCTGATGAAAACGATTGGTAGTGGTTCGATTGAAATTAGGATGAATGTGGCTCATCAGTGTCGAAATTTCATAAATGAGGAGGAAAACGACAGTAATCAAGAGTTGATTTTGGATCGATTGGCGTCTGCAACGCTTTTTGCCTCGGTTTCAGCCGTGCTCGAGGCGTTCGCAAAGGCCAGACAAAGATTGGCCAGGGCCACCAAAGAACACGAGAATGAGATTCAGCACTAATTTCACTTACTTATGTACTCGTACATTAATTAAGTTACATTGATTGATTACATTACATTACATACTTGTACATGTATTTTATTAAAATATACGTAATTGTTTTATTAGTGCCAATTTTGTTCTCTACACATAAAAACCCTTCTTTCTTTCAAACATTGCAAAGGTCTTGGCCAAACCCTCAAATTCAGCATTGAGAGAATTTGTCTATCTAGGACTGGACATGGCTATAACTCCATTAACATTCGAATCAAATGACGTTTCATTATAAATGGAATAACTAAGGTACAAAGAATAATATTAAAAATGAAGAATGTACTCAAAGAATGAGATAAATACTTGAAAAATGACTTTTTCGACAAAATGTACCTTTTGTGACTCTTAGGAGCCCCTGTCTACTATTAAAGGAGAAAAGAGGCTGATGACTCATCCAAAGAAAAGTGCATGAACCACATACAGTACGTAGCTATAATGCCATAAAACGAAATACGTACGTGTAGTAGTTGCCTCACTTTTGGCCTCAGGCATTTGCCTGCAATTTGCAGACTTGGACCACTACAACAACTGTACCTATAAGTAACTACTATACGTAGTTTACTAATAACTCGTACTATTAGTAAATAGTAAATATTATATATATATATATGACACAAGTGAATAGGTGGTATGTATTGCATTGTGTGGCTTCTGAAAGGGAGAAGGGGCTCTTTTCTGGAAACAAAGGCTTCTCAGCCACAGGTAGCCATCACTACACAAGTAGTAAGTGCTTCTTTTACTACTGTACTACCTATTAATATATACTACTTATATTACTACAATACTACACTGTAGTAGTACTACAGTGCACTTAAAGTACATAGATATGGTGCTACTTAAAGTCAGTCAATGTAGGTGTGGTTCCAAAGAGTGTAGCAGGTGGTTGAGTGTGTTCACCAGGGAAAGTTAAGTTGCTGGATATACAGACATATCTTGTGTATTTCTACCTTTTTCATTATTGCTCCTTTGAAATACATTACTTTTTTTTGTACAGAGAGAGGAAAAGATGATATTCGAATGTAGTGAGTAATTAAGTCAATCATGTCAGAGAGAGCAGAGCCAACACTGAAGTCGTTTTTAATTGGAAAGAAATATTTTTATCAAATAATCAAATTATTACTCTTACTTAGGTATTTACTCATTTTACAATAAAATGTCTTGGGGAATGTCGGAATTGACTAGAAACCTTTATTAGTGGATCAGAGCCACAAATTCTTAGTAAAACAATGGCAAGAAAAACAATTCTTAATGTAACAAACATTTGATAAAAATTATTATTACCACAATTTAAGACCATTTTTCGAAAATCCACAATAAATATTACATAAATTTTCTGTCCTTGGTCAAACCAAAGCACTTTTATACTTACCTACATACACTTTAAAAAAACTTTTTTTTCACTGTAAGCACATTGTTAGTACAGTCGGTTGGACACGCTCCCCGGCTTTTATATAACCACCACAGTAAGTAAAAAGTGTATAACCAACTCTCTTTTGCTTTAAAAGTTCATAAGAGCACTAAAAAGAGCTTTACCGTTGGTTCACACTAAAGCAAATCCGAAATCACTACACAACTACATACATATGTAGGTACAAAAAAAGAGAATCTTTTATGTAGTGGTAAGGTTGGAAGTGTGCATTGCAACCACTGGCCTGAGGCAGCTGCCTGAACAGCGGCCCTGTTCAGTCCGCGATCGGCGTCGGCGTCGACAACAACGACTGCAACAAGTCCTGCAACAACGTGAACAACGTGAGCATGGGGAGGAACAGCAACGGCTGGATGACAGAGAGTCCTGTCATGCCGCAAACAATGCCGCCTTGCTACCATGCCCCGCCTCCCGCATACACTGACAACAACGAGACCAACTCTTCCAAGGTCATTAACTCATTAAATCAGTACTAATTACCTCATTATGATGTAATACTTTTAATCTTATTATGAAGTATAGAACACTTTTTATTACTGCACTTTTTAAGTTTTTGTCCATTTTAGCCAAGAAAGAGCTACTAGACTAGTGCAATAACAAGCTCTATATAGGTAGATATACTGTATTACAGTTTGTTCCCGTATTGCTTTAGTGCATTGTGTCTTATCTGACTCACTCACTCCATTGCTACAGCTGACAATGCACATTATTGGGTTCCTTCTTATTTACTACTACTACTACTACATATTGTAAGTAATGATTGTGTGATCCTGAGATCAGTAGTGATGGTGGTGCATTGGCTCGACCTCGACTTCCTTCCTCAGCTTTCACTATCCTGAACGAAATCTTTGAACTCATGTCAAATCATTTCTCAGTCCCATCACAAACCCAGTAAATAATTTAGAAATGAACTTCTTCTTACTTGTTTTAAATATGTCAGATGCACTCGTAAAATGAGTTTTTGATGGATCTTCAAAGCTTGATAGTAATTGAGACAGTCACACAAGTTGGAGAAAAGAACGATTGAGTGAGAGTCGCATCAGCCGACCACATATGTACATGACTTGTGAAATGTTATTGCAACATTAAAGCAATATGGACTTAAAATTCTTATGTAGGTATGTACTAGCTACATAATGTCAAAGTGTCACTACAAATGTCTACTTGTATTAGTGACTATGTACAGTACATATATGTGCATATATGTAGTAATAGCTATTCATTATTCCATAAATACTAGTGGTAGAAGTTTCATAATACGTAGAATGAATTTGGAATTAGACTTTTATTTGCATATGGAAATTCTGTTTACTCAATATTGCACTTTAGAGTCCACACTAATAAGTAATCATTAATCATTAAGAACAACAATTAAGGTTATGTAGTAAAAGAGCATTAATGAGTCATTAAGTGGTTAATAAAAGTCGTAATTACAGAACGACGTTGGCGTGAGTCGTCGCTTTTCAACTCGTCGTTCCTGCGAGGATTCTCACGTGGGCAATTACAGGTTGCTGAAGACAATCGGTAAGGGCAACTTCGCCAAGGTGAAGCTGGCCAAGCACATCCCGACGGGGAAGGAGGTGGCCATCAAGATCATCGACAAAACGCAATTAAACGCCACAAGTCTCCAAAAAGTACTTTTTATAAAAATCGAAAAAATGTCAATTTTATTAGTAAAATTTTGATTTTTTTTTATTAATCAAAAAGTTGATTTTTCAAGCTGTTTCGAGAGGTGCGCATCATGAAGATGTTGGAGCACCCCAACATCGTGAAGCTGTACCAGGTGATGGAGACGGAGCAGACGCTCTACTTGGTCATGGAATATGCCAGTGGAGGAGAAGTCTTCGACTACCTAGTGTTGCATGGAAGAATGAAGGAGAAGGAGGCCAGAGACAAATTCAGACAAGTAATGAAAAACACAACTTTTAATCATCTTTTAATACTCTTTTTAATAGATTTTATGGCAAAATTGTCTAGATCGTGTCGGCGGTGCAATATTGTCACCAGAAACAGGTTATTCACCGCGACTTGAAGGCTGAAAATCTCCTTTTGGACGGCCAAATGAACATCAAAATTGCCGATTTCGGATTCAGCAACGAATTCGCCCTTGGATCCAAACTAGACACCTTCTGCGGATCTCCACCCTACGCAGCTCCAGAACTGTTCCAAGGCAAACGTTATGACGGACCGGAAGTAGACGTTTGGTCGCTGGGAGTGATTCTCTACACCTTGGTGAGCGGTTCCCTTCCCTTCGACGGTTCGACTCTTCGTGAACTTCGTGAACGGGTTTTGAGGGGAAAATATCGAATTCCCTTCTACATGTCCACGGATTGCGAGAATTTGCTCAAAAAGTTGTTAGTGCTGAACCCGGGCAAGAGGGCTGGATTGCAGTCAATCATGAGGGATAGGTGGATGAACATTGGATATGAGGAGGATTTGTTGAGGCCCTTCGACGATTTGTCAATTGACCTAGGGGATCAGAGACGCATTCAATTAATGCTCATCATGGGTCACAGTCGACACGAAATCGAAAAGGCGCTGGGAACTTTGGCATTTGACGATGTCTATGCCACTTATAGGCTGCTTGAACAACGACAGGGAGATGTCAGTTGCAAACAAAACTTCTTCATTCTTTGATTGATTGATTGATTGATTGATTGATTAGTTGATTGCTTTTCTAGAACGAGAGTGAGAGCAGTCAATGTGGCTCGTCGCAGTCCTTGCGAAGTATGCCCAGACCAATGAACACAACGACTTCTCTGAGACAATCGAGCACTGCAGCCCCTATTACTGCCAACTCTCCCATTTCCCTTAATATCACCACAAGTAAGCCCAAAATATAAGAAAAAATTAATAAAATTCAAATTTTTAAATATTTTTAAAAATTTTTTGAAATTTGAAGACGGTAATAGAGGCACAAGACCTTTAAATAATGACAAGGACAAGACTTTGAACAATCCTATTAATGAGGGCAGTTCCACTGGCCAAGTGAGAGTCTCTAATGCTGCCAGACCTGCCATCAACCGTGAGTTTTTATACAAAAGACGATAAATCTCTTTTTTAAAGGACTTTTTTCATTAAAAGCAAAAAAAAGGCACATTTTAAGTTGAATTTTACTTAAAAATATCATTTTTCTTGTGGTTTCTTTAGGTCAAGATGGGCCGAAATCGACGACTCTTTCTGGTGCCACGGGTCGAAATTGGTTGAGCAACCGAGTTTCTGTCTACGAAACTTCCAGATTGACCACTTGTCCCGAGGAGGAGACTTTGGTGAATAACAACGAGAATTCCAAGAGATTCAGCAGACACGTGCCAGAGCGATCCACCTTTCACTCTGGCCAGACCAGGAATCACCGGAAGAACGGCAACAACCAGGGCAACAACATTGGCAACAACATGGGCAACAACATGGGCAACAACGAGGGCAACGGCAACGTGAGCGGCAACAGAGCCAACATCTTCTCCAAATTGTCTTCCAAACTCACCAAAAGGTTAAAAAAATGCACTTTTTCTAGAAATTACTTAAAAGCATTTTTAAAGAAAATGTTTATTTATACTCGTATTTATTTATATTATTTATTAATGTACTAATAGTGGAGGGTCAGGGTCGACTGAGGGCGAAGTAAAGCCTCGCTCCCTTCGCTTCACGTGGAGCATGAAGACCACCTCGTCCAGAGACCCAGCCGAAATCATGGAGGAGATCAAAAAGGCAATCAATCAATCAATCAATTTTTGATTGAAAAATCAATCAATCAATCAATCAATCAATCATCTTTTTAGGTCTTGGACAACAATAACTGCGCCTATGAGCAACGCGAGTGCTTTTTGCTGCTCTGTGTGCACGGTGACCCGACTTCAGATAACGGTTCGCAGGATTGGGCGGGATTGGTTCAGTGGGAAATCGAGGTCTGCAAATTGCCCAGACTCAGTTTGAATGGAGTCAGATTCAAACGCATTTCGGGCACTTCCATCGGATTCAAGAATATTGCATCCAAAATTGCCAACGAGCTCAAACTCTAGGACACTTTTTTACCTTCATGGAATTAAAAATAATGGTATTAAAAATGCTTTTTTTGAGCATAAAACTTGACCTTTTTCCACAATTTTTATTAAGGAATGACACATATTTTTGTATTACTTCAATAAACTTTATAGTATTGTAGGTTAAGAGTCATGGTTATTATTATTAAGGTCGTTACTTATTACAAGTGATGGCTAATAATGAGGATTCCACTTAAGTGAATTTGTGTCAGTATGCTTTCTCTTATTATTACATTTTCCTTTCTCTTTTTATCGATCTTGTTGTACTTCTTAAAATAATCTTCATCATTTATGTACTTCACTTTGGCGCAGTTTGGTTTCTTTTCCATTGTATTGTATAGGCGAACTCGATCATGATGACATCCTCTTCAGTCCCTTTCAATCATTTTACTCAGCTAAAGAAAGTGATCAATCAATCAATCAATCACTTCAAAAGTGATTGATTGCGTAATGTACTACCAATGCTTAAAATGTCTTTTTTCAAGTATTTATATGATTTCGACTCATTTTTGCACATTTTTCGTACTTTCCAACCATTTTTTGAAGGATTATTTGCGGCTCCATGCTCGATCGGCTGATCTTTATTCAAATAAAGTGTCAAGAAGGAATTAACTCGAAAGCAAGAGTAATGGCAAAACATTGACTCTTATTCCTAATGAAACAATTGACAAAAGTTCAAAAAATGTAAGAAATAACAAGAAAAGAATCAATTAACAGTAATTTTAGTGACACTCACACCTTTTTTATTATAAAAAGTCCTTATTAAATTTTGTATTTGTATAAATACCCAGTATAATAGAACACTTCTTATTATTTAAATACTCGCAGTAAGGAAATGTGGTTCGTAGCAAAAGGTGCGGGTCCAGAGATGAGCCATCTTCGTGTAGTAGCAGTAGTAGTAGTAGTAACAGTAGTAGTAATAGTAGTAGCAATAGTAGAAGCAGTAGCAGTGAAGTAGAAGTAGTAGTAGTAGCAGTAGTAGTAATAGTAAAAGTAAGTAGTAGTAGTAGTAGTAGTAGTAGTAGTAGTTGTAGTAGTAGCAGTAGAAGTAGCAGTAGAAGTAGTAGTAATAGTAGTAGTAGAAGTAGTAGCAGTAAAAGTAGCAGTAGTAGTAGCAGCAATTGTAGAAGTCGTAGCAGTAGCAGTAGTAAAGTAGTAATCATTAAAGTCGTAGTATGTAGTAGTCATTTGGTTAGTCATAGCAGTGATAAAAGAAATGCCCTACCTGTCTCTTGTCTCCGACTTGGCATTTGGCTCCCCTTGAGAAAGCCCTTTGCCTGCGCACCGAAGCCACGGCCTTTCACAACTGCGCTTGCAACAACGACGTCAATCTGATCAACCTGGAGTCGAACCTCAAGCCGAAAAAGTGGAGGAACATGTTCCAGATTCTTCAGATCGACTCTGAAGTCTTGATTGAGGCATGAACAACAAGTGCTTCTTATTGCAGAAGCCCTTTTATAAAGAGCACAGTGCTATTGAAAAGGATAAGAAGATTAGTAATAAAAGTCTTGATTCCAGCTCTAATACTTCTACTACTAATAATAATAAAAGTGGAAATTTGGATTATTTGAGTAAATCTTCCTGTTTTTCCAGTTGGGCCTCTTCCTCTTTGTCCTCTTCTGATCTAGGTGAACAGAGATCTGTCGTTTGCCAAGAGATCTTTGATCAAAATACAACCAAATTCACCCAACAAGGTACATGTACTTAATGAAGTCAAAAAATATTAAAAAAATATAATTTTTTTTAAAAAAATTTAATCAATTTTTGGTAAAAAATCATTCAGAATTGGAAGAATACGCCAAAAGATTGGGCATTGACGTTAGTACAGAGAAGCATTTATTGCACGTGGCCGAGGAGGGACTCAGACAACCACTGCCACCTGAGTGGAGACCTTGGTGAGTAATCAATCAATCAATCAATCAATCAATCAATCAATCAAGTAATCAATCAATCAATCAATGAATAGTAGCTACTAATTATGGCCTAAATACATTTTGACATTATAGCAGAATGTCTCAGAACAAAAAGTGATACCTATGTAGCTAAATTTGACCAATAAAAGAATGACTGCAATAATAATGTTATCTGTACCCAAAACAATTCCTTTTTGCTCTACTATCAATCTTGATGGCAAATCACGTGTAGTATGTACATATTAGTGGAATTTGAGAGTGCACTATTTAGCATTTAGAGTCAGCACAATCGAAAGCCAAGGCACAAGAAGTGAGGTAGGCATTTCGTGGATGCACTTTACTACTACATATAGCTACTACAGTTAATGTATAGATTACTTTCTAGTAATGATGGTGTATGTACTGTTAATAGTAGTAGAAATGGAGATGTGGACTACTACTTGCCTTTCCGTGCACATCAAAGTTGCATGAGAAGGGTCACAACATCGATTCATTGCATATACATACTGTACAATGATAGTTTTCAGTTTTTACTACTGTACAATGACATTCTGTAGTAGCATTACAGTGACTGTATTTAGTATTATTGAATACGGTCTTTGTAGTGAGGATAATGGATGGAGTGGGCAAATTTGAGAGGGGACAACGGACATGCAAGATATAATCCACTTTTATTCCAGTACTTTTATTCTAGTACATACTTTCATTACTGTAGGTATGTAGTACAGTAATAAAAGGATGTACTTCTAAAGTGATTTTACTATTGGACTATTATAGACGTTTAAGGGATGACGATAAATTGCATGGAGTGATGATCGATATCCGAGCCAATTCCTTCCCTTTATTCTGTTATCTGTGTCTCAAGGACTTATCTGAACTTAATCTTTTAATGAGATTGAATTTTGAAAAAGTGCTTTAAAAAGGCACTAAAAAAGTGGTTAAAAATGTGAATATTAATCTATAACTATATATTAACAGAAGTAGTGTAGTAAAAATAGTAATACGTAGTAGTAGGAGTCAAATTAGTTGAAGTACCTAGTGTTAGTAACAGGATTAGTAATGGAAGTACAGTAGTGTAGCAGTAGTAGAAGAAGAAGAAGTAGTAAAAGTAGTAGAAGAAGAAGAAAAAGTAGTAGGAGTAAAAGAAAAGTACGTAGCAGTTTAAAAAAGTTTTCTGCTAGTAATAAATAAATTCTTTTTTCAATATTTTCCTTGTCGGCCAAGTGGCGCAGTGGTTAGAGTATGTGCTCGACAACTGAGGGGTTGCGAGTTCGATTCCCACCACTGCCCGAATGAGCGCGATCGACTTATCACTTATCTACATATCACATATGCTCCATTAGGAGTACATAATTACATATTGCACTTTTTTTCAATTTTTTTGACATTTTCACTCTCTGTCAAAGTCCTTTACCCTAAATTGCTCCAAAAGTTACTCAATTTCGAGTCTAATATGCTTTTTTCGGCAATTTATTGACTTTGAACAACTTTTTTACTTTAGCAAATTTAATTTTTTTTTCCGCCCAAATTGAACGAGAGTGTTTAAAAAATGAGGTTTTACCAAGAAAGACCTTGATTTTCGAGAAAAAATGCCAAAAAAAATGCTGGACTGGGCTTCAACGGGATTCGAACGCGGGACCTTCGTTTGCAATAGGTATATACGAGCAAGGAGGGCCATTACAGCACGACAAAAGTCAGCTGTCCATTAGTTGGGATAGGTGCGACTTTTAGCGCTTTTTTTGGCGCTTTTAAGTAGTTGGGATAGATTCGACAGACACCTAGTGGTAATAAATAAGTATTATTTATTGAAGTTGGGATGCAGAGACGAATTGCTACTACTACCACAACTTCGCTACGGGCGTGAGTCAGTGGTCGCACCCCCTCGACTTCTTCTTCGCCAAGAAGGCCGCCTTGGCCAGGATCGAGAACATCATCAACCACAACAACAACAACGAGGACAACAAGGAGTACAACCTCAATCAGGACAACAAGGAGTACAACAACAAGGAGGAGGAGGAGGAGATGGACCTGAATGCGTTGCCCACAGCAGCTCCCAGGGGAAAACTGGTACACATCACCCTAATACATAATACAATTAAATACAATTAATTAAAAATCAAAAAATCAAAAATCAAAAATTAATAATAAAATAATTATTATAAAATATGAAAAATTCATTTATCCAAGGCTCCTTTAAGAGGTCTTTCCGATTTGTCTGGCCCCAATCGAGGTTTGCCACCCCTGAAGAAGAGTTCGTCCAAGTCCAAGTTGAGTGAATCCAAGTCGATTAATAAGAAATCCAATCATACCAATGGATCCATTAATAACAAAAATAATATTAATAATACTAATATTAATACTAATAATACTGCTAATGGAGCACTCAAAATCGGTCTTAATACCAAAAGTGCTGCCAATAATAGCACTTTAACGAGCACCAGTACTGCCTCAGTCCCAGTAAAAAGGACGCCACTCACCCTCTCAGTCCATCGTGGTATACTTAAACCCATTAATTACCCATAATTAAACATCAAATAAACGACATAAAACAAATCAATTAAGTCATTAAACAAAATTAATCGATTAATTACCGTTTTTTATATAAAGGTTCTTCGTTATTGAAGCGAGAATCGCACGTGAAAGAGAGCAACGACGACGATCAGAGCGATTTGAGCCAAAATGCGCTTTTATTGGAGCCTCAACCCCAAACTTTATTTAATGAAAGTGCTAAAAAAAGTTCTTGGGAAGTAAATAAGAATTTGGGGAGGCCACGGGGAATTTTGAAGGATTCGGAAATGAGATCGAAATCTGGCTTGGAATCGAAACGAATCCACTTTGACCTTGATGAGCTTGTGGCAGACGAGCTTCTGAACAGAAAAAGGGACAACAACAACAACAACAACAACAACGACAACAACAACAACAACGACAACAACAAC
>JAOXNJ010115131.1:0-11452 GCA_028566655.1 Metis holothuriae
ATATTGAAACACTTACTAAATTAGAAGATACTTCTGCAACAAATTCAAATGCATTTAGGTATATTGATGAAAATGGAGACACAGTAGAAATTACAAAAGTGTATGAAAATACAGCGGTATATGATTCGGCTACAAATTACTTAATTAGAACAGTAAATGGAGTAACTGATAGTGTATTAATTAATATTACTAAATATGTAGGATCTAATGGTATAACTATTTCTAATGATACCGTAAAATTAGGAGGCAACTTAACTGAAATAACCACAATTAATACAAACGGAAATACTTTAAACTTAAATCAAACTAACGCAACAGATTCTATTAAAATTACTGGATTACAATCAGGTAATACTGCTACTGATAGTATTTTATTAGTTGATGGTGCAACAGGTCAACTAAAAGTTATTTCTTCTACTGGATTAAACAATACCATGTCATTTACATTTAATTCCAGTACTGGAGGTGTATTAGCTATACCTGCTGGAGGTTCTCATACCCCGTTAACAATACCTCAAGCCTCAAGTAGTGTTCCTGCTTCATACGGAACTAACCAAGTTTGGGTATACAGAAATGGAGCTAAATTGGTAGCAGGCTTAGATTATACGGTAAGTGCTGGAACTGTTACAATTACTCCTATAACTACTCCTGCATTTGAAGAATGGGATTGGGGTGTTTACGAAAGAATAGAACTGCAGTGGGTAGAATAATATATATAAATCCTTGCTATATTAATGAAATTTAGATACATAAAAAATGTTATAATAACATCTTTTATTAGTTTTTTTTTACAAATTTTTACTTTTAATTTAAATAGTCAAATACGATTAATAAACAATAAAGGAGATATTATTGAAGTTGACACTTCTAAGTGGAGTGTTTTAGATACAAATATTTTTAATAAAAACATTGGTAATGTTGGTATTGGTACTAATACACCTCAATCAAAACTAGAAGTAAATAGTGGAATTTCTGATAGTAGTGGCATTCGTATAACACAATTACCAAATGCCGAGTTACTCGGAACCAACTCACAAGGTATTATTATTCCAGTTCCTAAAAGTACTGGTGGGTTAATGATTACTAAAGACACCTTAAGATCAATAAATAGAGCAAGAGTTAAGTTGGAAGCTGAAACTAATGTTAATTTAAATAACTTTACTGTAACTCCAGAGCTTTTTGAATTAAATGAAATTAATGCAACTATTAGTAATCAATCAGTTACTGGTTTAGAAGGTAAAATTAGATTTACTTTACAGTTTTATTTTCAATCTACTACAGCAAGGACAAATTTAATCTGTGATATGTTGGTAAATGGAAGTGCGATTAAGCAAATTCCATTAAGTGCATATGCAAGAGTGCAAGATAATCATGATCTTACCGGAGGAATTGCCATTTTTGAATATGATAATGCTCTACCTGCAGATGAGTTTGAATTTAATTTAGAAAGAGAAGCAAATAATGGTACGGTGGCTTTAATATCAACCAATGATTTTACATCAAATATTTTTATAGATCAGTATGAAGAGTTAGTTGTTGTTACAGATGCTACTGCTCCAACCGATTTTAATATTGTTCAAGGTCCGCAGGGACCTGTTGGTCCTCAAGGACCTGTTGGTCCACAAGGGCCTGCAATTTCTTCTCCTACAGATGTGTATCATGCAGCTGGTAGTATTGCTAGTAATGGATCTGCAAACTATATTATCGGAGCCACAGTATCAAGTTTACCTGGGCAAGGAAGGTACCAAGTTACTTTTAATACACCTCATGCTAGTGGTGCTAATTATCCTGTGCTTTTTTCTATGGAACAAAATAATGGTAGAGATGATTATGTTCCAGCATATTCAAGTGTAACATCAACTGGTTTTATTGTTGAAATTTCTGAACAAGATAATGGAACAGCAGCAGGTACTTTTAGAAATGCTGGTTTTAGTTTTTATGTTCCTTTATAATCATAAATTTTCTTCTAAACTTGCATATATAATTTACCTAAAAATCAATTAGTTAGCTAAATAAATTGTATAGAGTGTAAAAACTGTTATATATTCGTTGTAGAATACACTAAACACTTCATGAAAAACATTTTTTTTATATTTATTTTTTTAGTAGTTAATTATTTAGGTTATTCTCAAAATAGTACTGTTAGTGGTTATATTAAAGATGCTCAAACAGGCGAAGTACTTATTGGTGCAAATGTTTTTGTAACTGAAACTAAAAAAGGGGTTGCTACTAACCTATACGGATTTTATTCACTTTCTTTACCTAAAGGTAGCTATACGCTTAAAATAACTTATTTAGGATACAAAGAGCTGGAACAAAAAATTGATTTAACCGTTAGTAAGCAACTCAATATTTCATTAAATCCTGAAGGTGTTTTAATGGAAGAATTTACGGTAGAAGCTGAACAAGGAAATGAAAATACAAATGGTACCCAAATGGGTAAAATTGAAATGGAGGTTGAAGATATAAAAACTTTACCGGCATTCATGGGAGAAGTTGATGTGCTTAAAACTATTCAATTACTACCCGGAGTTCAATCATCTGGCGAAGGAAATACAGGTTTTTACGTTAGGGGAGGAGGTCCTGATCAAAACCTTATTATTTTAGATGAAGCCACTGACAAATGGGGTACAAAAGTGAACCGTGTCGAGTTACGTAACATTAAACCTCCAGCGGATATTCAACAAGCCATGGAAAAACAAATGCAGGCGGAGCGTGAAAGACGTGCCAAAGTTTTAGATGCAGAAGGTGACAAGCAGTCTAGAATTCAACGTTCTGAAGGTGTGAGACAAGAGCAAATCAACCTTTCAGAAGGAGACAGAGAGGCCGTCATTCGTCGCGCAGAAGGGGAGGCTGAGGCTATAAAAAAAGTTGCTGAAGCTAAGAAAGAACTTATTGAGGCAAACTTAAGACTTGTTGTTTCTCTTGCCAAAAAGTATACAAACAGAGGACTTCAGTTTCACAAAAGAAGAGAATCGAAATCAGTGTTTGGCTGTTTATCGACAACAGGTTTTTCGACAACAGGTTTTTCCTCCTTGAATTCCTCATAATTCTGGCAAAGAACACATGCTAAGCAACAAAAGGTAGTAAAGCAATCATCACTTAAAAATATTGAAAATCATGCAACTTTAAACGTTATTTACAATAAGTCGGGCTCGATTCCGAATTGCTTTCGAATCCTCATTCGCTGATTGATGACAACACAGTCCGTCATCTAAAATATTGTCGAATTTTTACCTAATTAAATAAACTTACTTGTAGTCCAAGGAAGACCGAAAGTAGTGCACATGATGGACTATAGGGGAAGTATTGAAAGGCTCCGTATTGCATGAGGTTCGCGAAAATGCAACAACCACCTATCCAACCGCAACAGAAAAGAATTGCGCAGGACATAGCTTAAAAGATATTGTACTTTATTTTACTCAGAACAATTAACCTTTCGCACGGCCGGAATCATTTTTATTCAGACGCAGCTCCGTTTTGTACACGAGGCGGCATGGACAGAATATTGCTTGGAGCTCAGTACATCTATCGAGTGGATCAGGAGTTTCGGCAAAGGCACAGAGATTTGTCTTGAAGTCACGCTTCAGCTTCAATACAAGTTTAAGAGCGTTTGTATTTGAAAATTATACTAAAAAAAGCGAAAGATTGCTCAGAGCAATCATTAATAGACTATTAACTCTTTCTTTTTATCTTCGACAGGACTGCATGCTTTGGGTTCCGTTGTCACTGGCAGTTCATTGGAGTTCTCTGGCATTATTTCTTCTAATTATTTTTGAGAAAAACAAAAACAGACTTCGACGAAATGCGAAGTATAAATGCACCTGTTTAATAACACACCTTCTCTCGCCCCCTCGGAAGGAAAAATGATGAAAATAGGTGTTTACTCCGAATGATGGATGTCTCCACGACGAATCAAAACTGGCTTGAGAGTTTACAAATGTCTAGAGAAGTCAAACGCTTAATGAAGCTGTGGTTCTTGAAAATCAAAGCGAACTTGGCAGAGTAACCCACCTGGACATTTCCAGATAAATCGAGGAGGCACTTGCGCTACGTTTTAATATTTCTAATCTGGTGGTCGCCCAGTTCGTTTTTCTGGGTTCTGGTCAACTTCACACGTTGAAAGAAACATTCGTCTTTCTGTCATATTTTAACTGTGGACTACTTTAAGAAAATCGAATCAATTCAGTCAAAGATCAATCATGCACCGCTAGAATGAAATAGAATTAGTAGAGTGCAGCTCACTTTTCCTCGCTACACCTCTTAGTACGATATTATCGCGGCTTTTCGTTGTTCCTTGAGCACACCACATTGGCCAAAGTCTCATGAGATTCTCTTTCTGTTAGACAGTATTAATCTTATATTTTTCTTCCCTTGTATATTTGCATTTCTAGTGGTCCTCAATGATTGAAAAAAAACGAAAATTTATATTAGCGACAAAGAATTCGAGCGAGATGAAAAGCTAAATGATTTTATTTGAAGAGAAGTATTTTCGGACAAAGGATTCCAGGTGAACCATTGCAAATGGAATTTTATTTTTCTCCAACTACAAGAGCTTTGAAGATTTAAATCATATGAGAGTACCTGTTTCGCAGTTTTGACAGCAGTGTCCTTATCAATCAATTTGACGGGACCCGCCTTGAATGCTAGAAATTGCACTTCAACTGCCCTCTCAAAATAGTACGCATGGTCAAAGGCAACAGCGAGAGTTTTCCCAAAAGTTAATATGCCATGATTAGCAAGAACAAGAACTTCACGGTTGGGCGCTTGAAAGAGTAAATTTGATATCCTCTGGGCCTCTTCGGACTGCGACGTCGCGATTCCGTCGTAAGTTTTTTCGTAAAGCGTGTTGAGGAGGAAGCGACATGAATTCTGGTGCACAGGCTGAATGCTGTTATTTCGCAAACAGGACAGTGCAGCAGACTTGATCGAGTGAGTGTGCACAATCGCGTTGATGTTCTCGTGGTCCTTGTACATTTGCGAGTGCAAATAATACGCAGCATCGAGTGGCTGGTTCAGAAGCAAGCTTCGCTCCCTTGTAATGAAGTCTAAGTCGATCCATGCATCCCCGCTAAACATTTTTCCATCAAGTGTGACTTCGAGAATATCTTCTGGTGCCAGATCATCCCATTGAATCCCAAAAGGTGCCTAAACAATAAACCTTCGAAGCTCAAGTCAACTTACCATAAGAACAATATCGCTTTTTGACGCCCCATCTTCGACTCTACAAGAAATATGGTTCTACTTTTGGTTTACGATTGTCATGTTTTTAAATAGAAAACTTATTTTCATTCAAAACCGATCATTTACTCCTTCGTTCAGCCCGTAAGCTGCCAGTGCTCTATGGGCAGCAGCGATTTCTTTTCTTTTCTGTTCAAATCTCATTTGGCTCTTTATGTATCCAAGTGTGGAGTCTTGGCAAATTTCAAAAGACTTGCTCAATGTGAGCCACTTCAGAGTATCTATCTTGCTCGATGATGCCCCGAGGCAGCAATATTTTATCGATCAAGTAATATTTAAAAGTCAATAATCAGGCAAAACGAGGACGAGGACTCCGTCTCCCTGACTTCGATTTCGTTCTCAAGTGGCGAGTAGACAGTTTATTTAACGATGAATTGCAGAATTTCAATGTAGATTTAAAGATCCACAGTCATGTGGATTTGCTATTGAATACAGAATTTTATGAATGGATGAATCAAATGATTTATTCTTCTTCAAACAGCATGCGAATAAGATCGGGCTTGAAAAGTTGGTCTTCGACCAGCTTGTTCTTCAAATACGTGAAAAGAAGAAAATGTAATAAAACGAACCTTTTCGCCATATTTTAAGAGAGTAGGGACTCCGCTCAGCTTGAGCTTGGGGTCAACACGGAAGTCATTTTCCTTGTTCTTCCAATAGGTTCGACCTCCAACATCGACATGGACAAAAACGGCACCTTCTGGTAGCTTGTTCAGCTCACCGTGGACGACCTGAAGCGTTTTGAGACTGCAAAATAGCTGTAGGACCTACAGGTTCGGCAGTGACGCAGTCCGGACACCAACTCTTCCCATTTTCATCCTTCCCTCCACAAAAAAGTGCGAAGATTTCCTTTCCGTCATTGTTTTTGACGAATTCTTGCCACTCGGCGTATCCTGTCACGTGGTTTGACATGTTTCTGAATAAAGCACAAAGTAAAAAAGTAATCAGGATAAATTAGATTAGATGAACTTTGCATGGAATTCAATATGGTCTTTCATGAAGGAAGAAATGAAGAAGTAAGAATGATCGTAGCCCTCCTGGAGGCGGTACTCAACTTCAAGATTGTCGTTTTTGAGAGCAGCTGCGACAAACTGCTCTGGAAGCAGTTGCCCTTTAATCAAGAAGTCATCGACTGAGCCTTGATCAATAAGCACTTTCAGTTTCGGTCCGCTGTATTTTTCTAAAACATAATAAGGCGAGTTAAAATTCTCTATGTCTTACCTGCGAGTTTGCTCGCATCGTAAGCTTCCCAAGTGGATTTGTCCTCACCGAGGTATCCAGTAAAGGCCTTCTGTCCCCAAGGACAATTCATGGGAGCGCAAATAGGTGAAAACGCGCTTACTGACTGGTATTTTGACGGGTTCTTCATAGCGCAGATGAGAGCGCCATGTCCACCCATGGAGTGGCCAGTTATCGACTGCTTCGCCATATTTGCCTTGTCACCCAGAAGCGCTGCGCAAACGGATGGAAGCTCTTCAGTCACGTACTCGTACATTCTGTACGGCTTCCACTTCTTCTCAGTCGCGTTTACGTAGAAGCCTGCGCCGGTGCCGAAATCCCAGGAATCGTTGTCGCCTTCGATATCGATTCCTCGAGGAGACGTGTCCGGACAGATAACGACTGAAAATATTTAAAAATAGAATCTTTTCTCAAGGCTTTACCGACTCCTTGGCTTGAAGCGCTCTGCTGGAAAGATCCCTTCTGCACACAATTTGCCTCGGTACATGTCAGCCCTGATAGAAACCAAAGAACGGGAAATGGTCCTTCTCCCGGTGGTACGTAGACAGCAAATTTCATGCTGCATCCAAGAACTTTACTCTACAAATGACATCAACGAAGAGAACGCGAAACTAGTCCAACCTCATGTGAGTAGACCTTCTGGATCCCTCCAAAACTCTTATTCGAAGAAACTTCCTGTGCCATTTTTCTCTAAATGATGCAACTATGAGTAAAGAGCGGGAAACAAGCTACACTCGGTTTGTTTGAACATAAAAAACGAGTATGTTTGCTTTGAAAAAGAAAACATTTATTTTTCGAATAATGAAAGTTGGAAATACGTAAAGCTTTATCTCATAAATTATCACGCATTCTTTGCCAAGTCGATGAAAGCTGCGTGAATCCGAAACGTTCTCGGTTTTGACGCGGGCTCTCGCTAAAAGTTTCTTTTAAATATTATTTGAATGTTTTGTGAACCTTGGGAAGGCGGAGCTGATCCATATTTTCTGAAGGATGTTAAATCGAGTCTCAGATAGATAGAGCGGCTTCCCGCGTCTGATCTTGAAATCTTCCTCTTCGTATTTGTCGAGGTAAATTGAGCCCCAGCGACGTAGAATCATGTTGTTTCTGATAATAAGGATGGAGACATCGAAGAGAACAAAGAAAATGCCATTTCCGGCGGAACATTTCTCAATATGATCTCTGAAAATGTTCTTATCGCAATGGAAGACATATGTTGTTACTTTATAGGAGACATGTTTCCCATTTCCAGACATGGATTTTCCGAATGACTTCGTCCATCATGCTCATTGTAGCAGAGCAACTCGCCACAAACAAGGCAAATGACACTCTTTTTGGGTAAGCTTCCGCACGCTTGACAAGGAGTTTTTAGACACGAGTTCAGTAAATCGCGGAATAATTCTGAATAAAAATAAGACAAGAAGATAAAAACTGTCTTACTAGGAGGTTTAAGCAATTTTGGTTTATTGAAGAAGACGGGTTTTCGAAGAACAACGGCAGAATTAAGTAAGGAGACGGTTGGAGGTTGGGACGGATGTTTTCTCGCATTGAGTTTAGCAGCATTCATGTAATTTCTAAAGACAAAATATTCTCTTATGCATGGTAAAAACTTACTGAAGCAAATTTTGAACATAGGATTCTTTCTGGTTAAAAAAATCGACAAGGTCAAATGAACGGCTAGTTTCCATTGAAATCGTTCCATCTGTCAAGCCTGAAAAAGTTTAATCCCAATTTACATTCCTTCTTTCTTACCAATATAGCAGCATAAGTTTAGTATATCGGGTTTTGTTTTCCATTTCAGATCAGGTTCCATGCTGTGGGTATGTGGAAAGATATGGTAGCAAAGCAAGGCCGTCATTTTGATAAAAGGCGTCATATACTGCAACAGTTTTTCAAGCAAAGCACTTTTCGTTAAAA
The DNA here is from genome assembly GCA_028566655.1 of Metis holothuriae. Classification (NCBI taxonomy): domain Eukaryota; kingdom Metazoa; phylum Arthropoda; class Copepoda; order Harpacticoida; family Metidae; genus Metis; species Metis holothuriae. The sequence goes on from JAOXNJ010115131.1 coordinate 8,392, forward strand.
CCGAAGAGGTGATATAATCAGTGCTTGTGTTGATTCCAAACAGCTCTTTCTCGCTAAGAATACGAGAAGAAATGCTTGAGAGTATAAGGCCTGTTTGCTTGAGGTCGGAAAAATCATCTGGTGAAAATAGTTGGTCCTCCAAGACGATTTTAACGCAGGCTTGAACAAAACAGAGATTAAAAAGAGTCTTCACGCATAATTGAAAGAATGTTGGCGAGACTGTGGATTTCATAGAGATCGTTAGAAGTATCAGAATTCGTTTTGGATCGAGAACTAGAACTGGCGTAACCTTTTCATCACAGAAAGCCATATCCAGCGACATTTCATTATGAAGAACTTGGAATAGAAAATCCACATGGCGAGCATATTTTTCTAGCTCAAGTTGCAATTGCGATCGAGCATTGTCGAATACCTCAAGCACAGGAGTTCTATGGTGATTCTCCGCGCCACACTCAATACTGAGAATATCGAGCTCGAGCATATCCTGGATGGCGGACAGACAATGTCCCATGAGATTTGTACCAGAGAATTTACTGCCGAGTTGTCGAAGTGATTGCAAGATTTGTAAATAAAACAAATAGTCGCGTTCCGCAGCTTCCTGGTCAGATTTCATTGCGTTGGTTTCTTGAATTAGATTGACTTTGCCGTCAACAGTTTTTGTTGATAAATAGTGTTCTGCGACATTGTTACCAGAAGGACCTATTGGCAGGAGGACGGTGAAAAAACAACGGCACATTGGGCAGGCGGAACTATTTTCGAAGACTACTTCAATATTTTCTGGAGACTTTCCAGAGTTAGTCCGATGACATTGAATATGGATATAATGTCCACAAGTCTTCAAAGTCGTCTTTGCGTTGTGTTGGCCTTCTTCAAATTCTGCGTCCCTGAGGAAGATGTCTGTCGTTTCTTCACGATTTAAAACTGCTGGAGAGGTATCATCTACATGTGAAAATGCCGATCCGTCGCTATTCTTCTTTCCTCCAAAAAACTTCCAAGTTTCGTTCTGGTACATTTTTGCCTCCATATTATTCCGGAAACGGTTGAACAAGTCCAAAGTATTTTCTTCGCCAGTTGTTTGGAAATCTGTTATCTTCGTTTTGTGAATATAGCACATGAGAGCGAGATTTTCTCCACCTTGTCGGCAAATACAACATATCGGTCCGTTAACTTCCGAAGTCTCCATTCCAATTTCTTACAAGGATTCGAAAAATATGATAATAATCTGACCACTAGATATTTTATGAGCCCTTTCCTTCAAGATCTGCTTTATTTTCGCTGCTGAAAGCTGCAGATTTTTTCTTCATTCGTTCAAGAGCACGCTTTCGCGCCTCTTGAGCTCGAAGCTTCTTGTTAACAAGCGCATTTTTCCTTTTGAATGACTGCTTGCGCTCCTCTTCTTCTCGATATCGACTCAATACTGCTTCAATCTTTACGCTGCAGCTAACAGATTTATCTGAAAACTTGCGAAGAAGACGCTTGATAAGATTAAGCATGTCAGTATCTTCGCAAATTTCATCCTGCTCTTCTCCATCCTGCAAGTCTCTCTTTTCGAAATTCTTGTGGTAACATAACTTTACCAAAAGCTCCAGCATAGTCCCTTTTCCTTCGATTTCAATAAGTGAGTTTTCAATAATGTTGCCACAGGTGTAAAGACTCCAAGTAGACCCCTCGTCGATTTCTTTAGAAGGTTCGATATCAACTGCATCAATTGCCCAATCGACGACAACAAGACAAAAGGATATCATATTGGCGCGGAAACAATCTTCATTTTGAAGATGGTACCAAAAACTCAAGAAGCAGATTGAATGAAGCAAAGATGATTTGAGAACATCGTAAAGTCCTTTGTACATGTCGCACAATTTCGGCAACGGCCGATAATTGATGCCGATAAGTCTACTTATTTCGTATTTCGACGATTTTTTGGCAAGTTTTTTGTAGTGCTTTTGCCTGCAGCGTGAAAGGTCCTCAACGAGAACGCACCTGTGAAGTGAAAAGATAGGATCATATCGTGCCCAGCCAATGTCTGAAAGACTATAGGATCCCTCGCCAAGATCATTCGGCTTGTTGAAAGTGGCAATCCTTGCGAGAACATTGTCAAGATCTGTGCTTTTCAGCTTGAAATTGCTCACATCGTACTCTTGGACATCGGACAATCCCGGAATCTGGTCAGCGAGGTCTGCATGGCCACGATCTCTCGAAGCAAGAACGCAAATGACTTCTTTTTCTAATTGTTCAATAGGCGAAATATCTGTTGTAAATTTTTCGATTCCTACAGTTGTAAGAATCATCATCATTGCTGATTCAAGAAGAGACGCAATTTTTGATTCATCGAGGGTGGGATCGTTGCAGATCTCGTCGATAGCATCGTCTATGGCGTCCTCTTTAATAAGATTCCAGACTCGTAAACGTTCAAAAAGTTGCTGAACAAGTTGATTTGGAGGCAAATACGCCCAAACAAGCTGGACAAGGTGCAAGTCCAAGTCAAAAGTCGTACCAGAGAAGGATGCAGAGCGATAAACGTGAACAAGAGAGCGCGTGTTATCTCCGTTTCGGACCCATACGCGCGCTCTTACCTCGTGCATACCACAGATCGTATGCTGTGCAGTGTTTAAAAAAGACTCAAGGCCGTTTCGATTAAAACAGAAATCCTTCCATGATAATTCAGGCATAGTTCTTCGAAGATGATAAATTGTGGCGCTTATTTGCCGCGGAAGGGCAATACTGAAAGTGATTGAATCAGGATCCATCTTTCCAACACTTTCAGAAATGAACAGTTCTTGGTACGCCTTGATGAGTGTTTTCCACGCGCGGTCGACGGTTGTTTTCCAGTCACTTGAATCTTTGAAGTTATTTTGTCCAGTAAGCATTGAAATTATTCCACTCAACGGGACAGCTGATCCTTCTTTTTCTAAGTAAAATGAAACATAGAACAATCGGTCGTATGAGATATGATCGCCAAGTGCACGATTTTGAACATCCATGCCAGTAAACCAGCTTAACACCCTTTTTTTTAGGTTCCACCAAAGTTTTTCGAAGTAGGTTTCTAACAGACATTTGGAAC
>JAOXNJ010115242.1:0-11448 GCA_028566655.1 Metis holothuriae
ATATTTAGACGAGCCGGAGAACTTCAGCTTTTTGAACCAAGGTGAAAATGCCTATATTGAAGGCGTTGATGACAACAAAGAGTTCAATGCCACCAAGGAAGCCTTTGGATTGCTACAATTCAGTGATAATGATCAAAAGAGGATTTTTAGCATTTTGGCTGCTATAATGCATTTGGGCAATGTCGATATTAAGCCGGGTTCGAGAAGAGCTGATGCGGATACATGTAAAATCGATGATGATGACGAGAGTTTGAAACTTGTGGCCAAGTTGCTCGAGGTGGACGAGAAGGAGTTGCGCAAGTGGCTCTGCTTCAAGAAAATCATCACTGTCAGAGAAACCCTCAATTCGCCTATGAACACCAAAGACGTAAGAGACTTATCTAATAAAATTGAAAGAAACAATATCGGCCACTGGCTGACAACATATTCGTTATAGAATTTTCTCGTTTTAAATGGTTTAAATCTTATTTTAGGCCCTGTTTGCACGCAATGCGTTGGCCAAGTGCGTGTATGCAACGCTTTTCGATTGGATCGTGGCTCGCATCAATCGTTGTCTGAAGAGCAGCAGCAAAGTTCACAGATTCATCGGAGTGCTCGATATCTACGGCTTCGAGACCTTTGAAGTGAACAGCTTTGAACAGTTCTGCATCAATTATGCCAACGAGAAACTTCAGCAACAGTTCAATCAGGTATGAAAATCAGAGATTTTTATATGGAAATAATGTTGCTTTAATATTGAACCTTAAGTTATCCTCTTTCTTTGCAGCACGTGTTCAAGTTGGAGCAGGAGGAGTACGTGCGAGAAGCCATTTCTTGGACAATGATCGACTTCTACGACAATCAGCCATGCATTGATCTAATTGAGACCAAATTGGGGATCCTAGATTTGCTCAACGAAGAATGTCGTGTTCCAAAGGGCTCGGATGAATCCTGGGTTCAGAAGTTGTACGACAAGTGCAACAAAAGCGATCACTTTGTCAAGCCCAGACTTAGTCAGAGTGCCTTTATCATCAAGCACTTTGCAGACGACGTAGAGTACGAAAGCAAAGGATTCCTACACAAGAACAGAGACACAGTACACGAGGAACAAATTCAGATTTTTAGAGAGAGCAAAAACGAATTTGTTCGAAAGCTCTTCAGTGACAAAGCGGACGCAAAGGATGGATCCAAGAAAGTGGTGCAGCCCAAACAACAACAAAGTGCTTCGGCTGCCAGCAAGAACAAGAAAACAGTGAGAAAACATTAAAATAGAAGCACCTTTAATATCTTGGATTCTTACGAAATATTTTTTGATAGGTTGGTTCATTGTTCCACGAGTCGCTATTGTCCCTGATGTCCACCTTGAACTCGACAACTCCTCACTATGTCCGTTGCATCAAGCCTAACGACTCTAAGGCGGCCTTCGAGTTCGACCCTAAACGCGCCATACAACAATTAAGGGCTTGCGGAGTGCTCGAGACAGTTCGCATTAGCGCTGCTGGATATCCCTCCAGGCAAATACCTACACTTTGGTTTCAGTCCTTCATTTTGCCATTTCTACGATTAACATTTTTCTAATATGTTTCACTATTGTCTTTGTAGATGGACCTATATGGATTTCTATCTACGTTATCGAGTTCTGTGCAAATCCAAGGATATTGTTCGCGGCGATACGCGAGCCACTTGCGAGAAAATTGTTGTGAATAAAATTCAGGACGAGGACAAGTATCGCTTCGGAAAAACGAAGCTCTTTTTCAGGGCTGGTCAAGTGGCTTACATGGAGAAGTTGCGATCGGATGAGCTCAAAAGGTGTGGCATCATGATTCAGAAGCACGTCAAGGGCTGGCTGTACAGAAAGCGTTATCTCAGACAGAAAGAGGCTGCTCTGACCTTGCAGAGATATATAAGAGGCTATTTGGCCAGAAGGAAGCTTTATCACCTGAGACGTCACGCAGCCGCTGTACTGCTCCAGGCCAACATTAGACGATTCATTGCTCAGTCCAAGTACAATAAACTGAGAAGAGTGGCTATCGGATTGCAAAGCTTGATTAGAGGCAATCTGGCTCGTCGTCGCCACAGAGCCTTGTTGGAGCACAAGAAGGCCATTGTGATTCAGAAGCATGTAAGAGGATGGCTACAGCGACTGAAGTACAAACGAGCTCTCAAAAACATCATTTTAGTGCAAAGTTTGTTCAGACGACATTTGGCCAAGAAGGAGCTGAAGCGACTGAAAGTGGAAGCAAAGAGCGTCGAACACCAACGCCAATTGAACAAAGGATTGGAGAACAAGATCATTAGTCTACAACAAAAGCTGACTGAGAGTGAGAAGAGACGCAAGGAGCTCGAAGTTACACAACAACAAAGTGTTGCTGCACACCAACAAGAGGTGGAATCGCTTAAGACCTCTAATCAGAATGCTAAAGGGGCTTTGGGACGAATTAAGGCTCTGGAAGAAGAGCTGCAGAGATTGCAAGAAGAGTTGAAGGAAGAGAAGGAGGACAAGGTCAGAATGACGGAGAGTATTGATAAAGAGCGACAAGAATTTGCGTCCAAGGAAGATTGTTTCAAGTCGAAATTGCAAGAGCTAGAAGAGCAAGTTGCTGCCAAACAACACCTTCAGGAACAGGAAAATAGGGATCAGGACATAGGTTAGTACATTTTTAGGAATTTTATGGTTGTGATTCAAATCAATGCATTCCTATCTTTACAGCCGAATTAACGAGGAGATTCGAGGCTGAGAAAGCCGCCATACACGGCGAGTATGCAGAAGAGCGAATCTCTTATCAGCGTCTCCTGAAGGAATACAACAACTTAGAGGCTCAGCTAGAGCAAATGCAGGAGACGTTGTACAACACTCACGAGCGATCCATGTCGACGATGTCACTAGTTTCGTCTGTTGTTACTGGGGCCGAGGACGAATCCGCATACAATTCGCAATCTGGTGAGATTTCAAACAATGGAATATAATAATTTGAGCGACTTTCTAACGTTATGAATGACTTTATTCATAGGTCGAAGCTCGATGCGGTCTAGTGGTCCAGCGACCCAGGCCGAAGAGATTAACAATAACAAGGGAAATTTCGCCTTGGACACTCGTCCCAAAGATAATACAGATGAAGAGAGCAATAATGAACAGCTGATTGCTGAACTAAAGGAGGAGATTTCTACTTTGAGACGTCTGTGTGATGACCAGCAGAACGTCATTAATAAGACGGTTAGTCAAGCCGGTCAGAGTGGTAACAGCACTGAGTTATGTCTTCAGCACGAAATTACGAGGTTAACTAGTGAGAATTTGGATGCTAGGGAGAGAATCGAGAATCTCAACGAGATCGTGAGGAAACTCAAGAAACAGCTCAAGGCCTATGTCAGAAAATTGCAAGATCTTGGAGGTAAATTTCGTTGCTTGCTTGCGTGATTGATTGATTACATTATTGAAATATAAAAGAATTTATAAAACGTTCATCGTGCCTTACATTCATTTGCTCTTTAGATTCTGGTGCGCTGGAGTCTGTGTCGGAGCAGACTGGCAGCAGAGACGATCACCGCCTTAGTAATGAGGTCGTTATTAGAAAGAAAGAGCACGATTTCATGGGAATGTTCGAGTTCAAGAAGGAGGACGAAGAGACTATTCTCAGAGCCCTCATATACGGTAAGACGAACTTGTTAGTCTTTTTTCATAATGTAGTCGATATTAATATAATTTTATTCCAGATTTGAAGCCTCAGATGTCCCGTCAAATGCTTCCTGGTTTGCCCTCCTACATTTTGTTCATGATGATCCGATACACCGACTACATCAATAGCGAGGAGAGCCTCAGGTCTCTTATACAGTCTGCTATAATAATGGTAAAGAAGGTAGTAAAGAAGAAGAACGACTTCGAGATCCACACTCTCTGGCTCTCCAATTTGGTTCGTTTTCTCAACACTCTGAAGCAGTATTCGGGTGACAAGGGATACCAGAGCGAAAACACGACTCGTCAGATGGAGCAGGCGCTTCGCAACTTCGACTTGTCTGCCTACGAGAGACTTGTCACTGACATTTGCATCAGCATGTTCCAAGGCATAATGAGGCTGATTGAGGACGAGATTCATCCCTTATTAGTGCCTGCTGTACTGGAACACGAGGGAGTGGGGTGCATTTCGGCCGAGAGATCCATTACTAGACACAGATCAAGCACTACCAGCAGCATGGGCTCAGAGATGAATGGCAGTATGGACTCACATGTGGACCCCAAGGATGCGATGGACAAGTTGCTGAGAGTGCTCAGTAGAATGAACATGTTGCTTTCCAAGCACGGCCTGGATCCGGAGATAATTGCGCAGATCTTCCGTCAAGTGTTCTACTTCATTTGTGCTTCCAGTCTAAACAACTTGCTTTTGAGGAAGGAGATGTGTCATTGGAGCCGAGCCATTGAGATCAGATTCAATGTCAGTCAGCTGGAACAATGGGCTAGAGACGAGCGACTGCAGAGTGAGTCTGTCGACGTCATCAGCATGCTGGAGCCCTTGGTGCAGGCCACACAGTTGCTGCAGGCTCGTAAAAGTGACAGTGATGTTCAGCCCATCTGCGACATGTGCAGTGCTCTGAAAACCAATCAGATCATCAAGATTCTCAACTCGTACTCGCCGGCAGACGACTTCGAGGAGCGGGTGCCGCCTTCATTCGTGAGAAAGGTGCAGGAGAGACTGCAGTCCAGGCCACCAACACCTCATCTGGACCAGGTACGTATCGCAGAAATCGTGCATTCTAACAGTTTAATTCATTCTTTTACTATGATTTTGTGTGCTTTAGGAGACCTTGTTGATGGACGTGAAGTTCTGCCACGCCCTCTTGTTCCCTTTCAACCCCTCGAGCATCCAGTTGGAGGAGTTGGAGCTGCCCGACTTCTACAACAGACTCGACACAATGCTAAAGAAGATTTGAAGAGTTCATCGATCTAGTGATAGCAACGAAGAGCGCATTTATGGCTCCTCAATCAACCAACCACTCCAAATGGCAACACCGTCCGCTAACAAACATATACACAGGAAATTATTTCGAATTTTTAAGTAGTACATAATTTATACTCAATTAAGAGAGCTCTCCCATTAAATTTCCTTTTGGAGGCTCTTTAATGCTCTAATACTACAGTTAATCATTATAATAAGGTTGCTATATAAGTTCTTATTGTTAATGCTCATGGCACTTTAAAAAATTCTCTTAATTGTTTGTTATCCACTCATAATTACTAACCACGCTTTCTTCCCCTTAAATTTTGGCAGCAATAGTGCAGCACTTACAAATAAGTGTTTGTTAACGCATCACATGTTTATCACAAAGAAACAAACTATTTCATTTGCTCACAATGAATGAATGATTAATTGTCTCTTACATCCTCTTCTGTTATTTTCTGCCACTGCTACTAATCATGATTGTATGTTACCGCTCTCTCGTTACTTTTTCCAAACGTCAGTGTCAATGGGTGCTTCCGTACAGGCCAACGACATGAATCGAGTGCTATGTCTGTATTCAATTTATACTCATCCAATCCACTGCATCACTTTTTGGCAGCACGACCGAAGCAAGTAACCTATTCATCAATGAATAAGAGGTGCCTTCTCTTTCTACTCAAAGTCCGTCCAGATCAAATATACAGTATAATGTATTCCAAGAATCAGTGTACGGATAGAAATTCTTGCTTTTTCGCATTACATTATGATGTTAAACTTTGGCAACTTTGACTCCTACAAAAGGTTGGCACGTGTCAGCTGATACGGTTACGTAATCGCTGACGGACGTCAGCTGTCGCGACAGCTGACATTCGCGATGTCGCGCGCGACGCGTCTGACGTCGCCGCAGGCCCTCGTGTCCCCGCGGGCCCTCGCGTTGTCCCCCACGTCCTCCGTGGTGGCCGTGGCCGAGCCCATCGACTCCACGGCGTCCAAGTTGACGTTGAGGAGCACGGGCAAGTTGCAGCTGTTGGCCACGTTCGTCTTCGAGGACTTGTGCATCGACAATCTCGTCTGGGCCCCCGACGCCTCTCTTATTGCCGTCTATTCGAATCAACAAGCGAATGTGCGTGTTGTGTCCACCTCCAATGTCATTACAGAGTCACAGAAGTCGTCCAAGGAGTGCTCGGTGCCCATGGAGTGGAACGCCTTCGTCTGGGAGCCGCTTTACCCCTTGCACAACGTCGCCTTCGCGCCCGACTCGCGCCACCTCATCACTTTGTCCAAGCTCAACATCAGATTGGGCGTCTGGTCATTTCTACTAAACGATTCCTCCAATGCGCCCGTGATGTTCCTGGAGCAGCCCGTGTGGTTCGACTTAAGATCTTCGTCCTCCACAAAGTTCAATATGGGAGTCGTCGAACACATTAGCCACGTTTCAGTCTTCGACCACAAGTTTCGTCGTTTGCTCAGATACAATTGCAAGAAGGCGTTGGCCAAGTGTTGCTTCCATCCAGACCAAAGTGAGTCTGTCATTGCTGTCTGCACCACCTTGTTCGATTTCGGCGTGGACTTTATCTCTTTCATTAGTGGTCAAGTCCTCCATTCCTTCTCCTTGCAAGATGCGATAATGAAGCCTGACGCGTGCTTGGGCGTGCTCAATATGAAGTTTGACAACACTAACGCAATTTTGGCTCTTCTAGATAGCAGGGGCAACTTCCATCTAGTAAATTCTTTGACATTCGGTTGCATCGCTTCTTTGATGCTGCCCATGACCATAACGGAGGAGATGAGTCTTACCAGACGCACAATAGTCTTTGAGGAGACGCTAAAGTCGGTCGAGGAGCCTGCGATCAATGTGGACGAAGCCATCATTAGCGAGTGGAGCCAGATACCAAATGCCGTTCCAAGTACCACAATGCAGATCATTACAAAGAGACCTGTGGAAATCTATCCCACAAATGATTCAATGAGATCGAAAGAAATTGCAAATAGTGAAAAGAATCTCTTCAAAATGAGTCTTTCTTCGAAACATGTGGCTCTGAATCTGTTTTGGATGCCTACGTTGGTCTTTGTCTGGAGTCTAGAAAAGCTCAAACTAAGCTGTTTATTAGTGTTCAAGACTCCTGTGAATTGCCTGGAGTGGGTCAGTGACGAGAGACTCATTATCGCCACGAGAAAATGCAAAATTCTGAGAATTTGGACAAGTAACAGCGGCATTGTAGAAATGACCATGCCAAATACTTTGCTTAGGGACGGTGATCTGAAAAGGATTTTAGTGATGTCTGACACCAAGAGAGGAGTGGACGAAGATCGAAAGGATTTTGTTCTTGTGGCTCAGAAGTGCTTTGCCATTGCGAAGAATGTTTCAGTCGACAAAACCGGCAACAAGAATGCCTGAGAATTTACTTATCCTGTGGGCTATGTTCATGGGAAACTCAGTCAGTAATTTATTTTATGTTAGATCTCGAAATAGAGCTAAATTGAAATTAAACTGATTTAATGGAAATTAAGTACCTTTGTTGCAGCATGTCTGTTGAGTTCCTTACGGAATGGCCACCACCCCAAGGAAATTCCTTCGGAAGTGATTCCTCACCACCTGAAAATAATCTTCCAAGTTCTGAATCTGATTCGTCTGGGGCTGACCACAATCTTGCCGAAATAAGAAGGAATGTGCAAAAAGTCACATTAACACACTTATCTTTCCAATAAAATCGAAGATAGAGCTTCTTGAGACTAAGATAACTTATACTTTTTCTTCTCTATTGTGTAGGTTGGAGAAAGTATTAGAGGAGCTAAAAGCATCATCATCCCCTTCTAGAAAGAAGCCAAGAAATTCAAAATTGCCTTCAAGCTCATTTCTGCCTGCTCGCACAGCAGTGTCGATTTGGTGGAAGCAGCAACAGCAACTGGACCAACGCACGCAATCTCATTGTTCGACATTGAACAGCATACTACTTGAGCCTAGAACAAAGATATTTCTGGTCGAAGTTCTAATATCGATGTTGAAACACACTCAAAACAAGAAGTCTGGGTCGTCCGGAAGCTTTTATTACAATCTGGCGACGTACTACGTCGAATTAAATGAGCCAGAGCAAGCACTGGAGGCCGTTGAACGTGGTTGCAAACTTATGCAAATTTTGCATATTGTTCACATAAAAAATCATTTGAAGTTCGTCCAAGCATTAAAAAACCTCGACGAAGAAGAGAACAATAACGAAGCTCTGTGGCTCTTGGAGAGGATCAGAGCAGTAAGAGAATTTGAACAGAAGAATGCTGAAGACGAAGTTATGAAAAAACTGAAAAATGTAGAGAGAGTACATTGCTCGCAGCTTAATCTAGATGAGTTCAAAGCCAGATTTGTCAAGAAAGGGATTCCTGTGATCATTGAAGGTCTCTTGGACCAGGTCATAGAAGACGAAAAGCAGTTTACTTTAGAGATGCTTTCCAAAACTTGTGGTAAAAAGTAAAATTTGAGCAATATATTTTCTTTTTTATTTATTATTTAAAAATAGGGCAATGGATAATCTTGTTACATTTTTGCTATATCAGGTGAGAAGAGAGCACCATTAAAGCGCTTAGATCCGTCGTCAACCGAGTGGGCAAGACTGTCTTCATCTTCTTCGTTAACTTCTTTACAAGATTTCTTCAACTCTCTACTAAAGAACGAGAAAGAGGTCACGGATTATCTCTTTGACCACAGTCTACCATTACACTTGCCTGAACTCAACAAGCTCGTTTCAATTCCCAAGTATTTCAGGTAATGCTATTTATCTTTAACCTTTGTAATTTTGTATTGTAACAATTTCTTTTCAATTCGAACGTCCCATAACCATTGCCTCATTTTTGGTGAATGCAGACACAACTACTTGACGAGAACGAGCGACCACGCCCTTTATCGTCACAGTTGGCCAAGTTTGTTCGTGGGAGCCAGAGGAAGCAAGTGCGGATTGCACGTGGATGCTTTCGCATCTCATTTCTGGATGATTGTCATTAGTGGAACCAAACGCTGGACTCTCTTTCATCGGTAATTGCTCTTTTAATTCCTTAAGAATTATTCAAATGAAAAGTGTTGATTTATGTATTTTCCTTTGCTTTTCTTAGTGATCAAGTGGCGGCTTTGAAGCCAACCTTCGGCACCGGGTTGGACCCCGTATTCGAGGCAACGGTGGAAGACGAAGTTCGATTGGAGCCAGTGCAGTTCGACTTGAAGAGAGGCGACACACTTTTCGTGCCTTGGGGCACGCCCCATCGCGTGGAGAACCTCGAGACGTCCGTGGCCTTGTCGGGCAACTTCGTGGACGAGAGCAACGTCGACCAGGTGGTCAAGCATCTGAGACGCAACGCCATTGTGGATCCCAGAGCAGCTGAGCTCCTCAAAGAACTCGTCTTCTTGAAACTTATTTCGGAAAACATTCGTCCCATCTAGTGAAATTAACCACCACTTTAACACTGAGCCATGACACCATGCGTGTTGAAATGGGCAGTTGGCGTACTAGATAATGGAAATTTTTACAAATGTAACTTTAGACTCGGTTACTGTTAGCAATCGACAAGTCGCTTTATTCTTGTCATAAAATCACCAAAGCATACCTTAAATGTGCTTTAATGGGCTTTCTCCAACCATTCCCCTAAATAAGAGTACTTCCAGGTACACCAGTAAATAAGTAAAGCAGCCTGAAAGCCGCCACATTCCACAACGTCTAATACAACCAGTCAAATCCTTGTATTTTGATTGATTGATTGATTGATTGGCAATGTTAGTTTTCTCTGAGCCCCTGTGTCGCCACTACAGCGCCTCAGCGCTCTCCTCCTCCAACATCTTCGCCCTCTTCCTCAAACTGACAGCTCTAATTTTACCTCTCTTATTGGCATATCGCAGTCAACAGTTCTACAAGACAGTCGACTTTGTTCTGGAGCAACCAAAAGTCGACTTTAGACACGAATTAATACTCCTAATGGAAATGGATCGGTACACAATCGGTTGGTCCACCTTCCAATCCTTCAATTCATTGATGAACGACAACCTTCGCATCCCCCTGATAAGGAGTCACAACAGAGATCAGGACGAGGATGGCAAAAGTGATGAACTTCACTTGGATCTGCGTGTTCCCTTGTCAGAAACCGATGGAAAAGTGCACAGAATCCAGGTTTTAATGCTGTTAAATGCTCAATTAGAGAAGATGGCAATTGTGCAAATGCAAGCTTTGATTCACATTAATGAGGCTGCAGCAAGTAATAGAGTAATGAGAGGGTTGAGTGTTGCTGGAGACTTGATGATGGTGCAGAAGGAGCCCATTCCTGGCAAGGGCATTTTTGACAAATTCAACCAAACTGTCATTAAGGAGAACAACAACTTCATTAATGAAAATGTTCAAAATGATTTTGATCCTAACGATTACGATGACGGATTTGACTTGGAACGCATTCTGGGCCGTTATGGACGCCGCAATTGTGAGAATATTTACTTAAAGTCGTCATAAATTCATATTTAAAATAATTATTTTAAAATTTTAATAAAAAACAAAATTTATATATTAATGTAATTTCATTTATTCGTTATAGTGACAATGAGATTGGAGCACGTGGACGCGGTGTGGACGAGCGGCTTCGCCGTGGACGAGTTCGAGGACGACTCTAATGAATCATTTCGAATCAAACTCGAAATCAGAATTCCCCAACAAGTCGTTGCTTACCGACCTGCCTTCTGGCAGGCAAGTATTATTTATTGGAAATTCTCAATTCATTAATTAAGTAATTAATTAACTGACTCAATTACTGTAAAAGGTGTTGAAGATGGCGTGGATACAGTACTTGTCGCTGTTGCTGGTCTCCCACTTCCTGTTGAACAGGATCCTTGTCTACGTGTTCAACAACGACGTGTTGCCCTCAATCAAGACGCTGGACGGGGCCGGCTTCAGCAAGAACAACAACAAATAATAATAAGATTTTTTTTTTAAAAGTTGTTTTTTTTTGTTATTTTTCCCATCTTCTTGTTGTCCTCTTTACTACTCGTTTTTATTACTCATTTCTCATATTACTCATTTCTCATTGTATTTTCGATTCTACACATCTTCTTTACTACACATACTTTCATAACTTTCATACTTTCATTTGTATTTTAAATCAACTTCCTCAATTACTTCCCTCATTAGTGTAACATTATGGCAGCTTTGAGCATCTCAGTAAGGACAAGAACAAAATAAATGCGTCATTGGGCATTTTTTAAAGGGATTGACGTACACACCAATGGCTACAACAGTTCATTTAATAAAAAAGAAAGAAAAACTTAGTGATACATTAAAAAGTCAAAGTATTACTATTTTGTGCTTTAAAAAATGCCTGAAAAAAGCTACATTAAAACAATGTATTTAGTAAATGGGGCAAATGTGTGACCCCATGGCGACAAGTGACTCAGGGTCCAGAGCCAAATCTGCTAGAAAGCCAAGTGGGACGACATCCGGAGCTTGGGCAGAGGCCAGAACAATCTTGAATAATAACACCACATACATTTTTACAAAGACACTACAAAAGATTTCAC